>PVJC01000650.1:8886-115277 GCA_004026665.1 Murina feae | reverse complement strand
AAAAAAAAAAAAAAAAAAAAAAAAAAGAAAAGAAACCAAACTATATCAAGTTCCTTTCAAAATTAGCATTGCAGTCTAAATACCCGTGTGTAAAGGCAGGTAGGACCTGCTACAACCCAAGGATTAGAAGGATGAGTGGTGAGCATCTCCTATACAGAAGCACACCCAGAGCACATACATGGACTTTGAGTCTCTTACTAATTTCTTTGTCTCTAACTTGAGTATGCACCAAGCAGGCCTACTTGAAAATATTTTTATCCCAAGGCTATTTCTGCAGATGTCAAGGCAGCTTTGCAACTCTAGCTTAATGCCCTAGTTGTGGAAGATAAGTTATCACACAGCTCAAAGGCAGTTGGTTCCCTTACTATGTGCTTTTGTCTGTGGTGAATGTGTTTGCCTTGGCTGTTTAATCTGAAACTACTTACTTATCAGTGAAACAGCAGCCCTAGTGTTGGGGCCATGGCTGTTTAACAATGGCTTTCAAAGGGCGTGTTTAAGTTCATGTCCTGTCTTAACTATACCCCTTAACTCCTCCAGAGACCACTTAATCATATCTCCCCAAATCTGCCTGACTTCAGACACATCAACTGCTCATCATTCCACTACACTCGCCAAGCGGAGGACATTGTTTTAAAACATGAGATGGAAAGTGTGCTACATCTGAACAGTCAGTCACTATATTTCCAATGTGCAGCTCTACTCTCCTATATTTAAAGAAGGATGTCTAGCAATTATGATAACTTGACTCAAGAGTCAAATATTTAGGGCAGCAAAACCATGTCTATTTCAGGCTTTGCAGCTGACGTACATTCTTAGGGTATACGGGGTAAACACAGTGCTCCATTCCACGCTCCTAAAAAGGGAAATGGCCAAGAGCAAAAGCACAGGGCTTTGTGTCTGCACATCTGGGCACCACGTTGTAGCTAGCTGAAGCTCAGGCAGCTGAACTCGGCCATTAATCCAAGTCCCACGCAGCCCTGTGACTGAGGGTGTTTAGAAGGTTACCTACCATATTTGTCTTTCACAGAGGCATAAGGAAGTGTGGCTACTGGGTTATTAATACATTAGCTGAGGCTGTAATTATTATCCTAATGGCTCTTATCAAAAGCAGCAAGATGGTGAGCAAGAAGTGGGTAACTGGTGGATGAGCAGAGGGAGATGGCTGTTTCTCCTTTATTTTTCTTTTCAGAAGCTTTCCATTACCATAATGACTAGAGTATCTGGACCCATTCTGAAGCATTAACCAGATGACACAACTACTGAGTCACTTACTTAGTTAGCTCTGTTCACCAAAGATTAGTGCAACCCAGATTCCCCATCTCTCTACCTTACCTACCCCCAGGGGGAAACTGTCCTCTTTTTCATCCAACAGACAGCCACCTATCCTCTGGGATCCAGCTTGGCTTGCTCATTGTTCAGTGATGGAATAATTAATATTTCTAAATAAATTAACTCATATGTTGTAAATATAGAGTGTTTTTACTTTTGTTTTTTTCCAGAAAATGTGCTTTCTCAAGAGTAACCATGAAAAGTTGAGACCCTGGTTTAAAATAATGAGCAGAGAAGCCCTGGAGAGGGAGCCTCAGCTTTGCTGCCTGCACCTGTCATGCCTGCCCCTGCACAGAATGCTGTGATGGCTAATTCTGAGTCGCTTTCTGAGTCATGGTGTCCAGGTATGTGGTCAAACATTATTCTGGATATTCCCGTGGGGATGCTTTCGATGAGATTCATATTTAAGTAAAGTAAATTATATCTTAAGGATAATTTAAAGTATAAAGTAAGTTTATAATTTAAGTAAAGCAGATTGCCCTCTGCAGTGGAAGGTCTGATAGAAAAGAAGAGTGAGCTCCCAGGTGCAAAAGAGAATTCTCCAGCTTATCTGCTCACTGGTCACGTGTGAGGTGGCTGCACTTCAAGTGTCCTCTCTTGCCCTGACCCCCATCCCAATGTCCACCCCAGCCTCCCAAGTGCCTGTGATGGACTTCAGTCTGTGGCCTGCCCCAAATTCTCCTTTGGAAAGGCAGCAGATCCACTGTAAAGGGAAACCCAGCTGGAAGCGGGAACAGGCCTCAGAAAGCTAGAGCCATAAAGATATTGATAACCGATCCATCTCGTCAGAGAGCAGTTGAATGGAGCCAGACGGGGAGAGAATTTGAAGCTGGGTAACAAGGGTCACAGAAGTAACCTTTAAGGAGAGACATTAGCAATTGAATGGGATCAGGGGATGTTTACATGGAAGGAGGGTGAAATCTAAGGGCCTCGTGGCTCTTCCCAGCATGCCGGGCTCTAATGAAGAACCCCGGGTGCACACAACCAATCGGAATGCGCAGGGCTCAAGAATGTAAGGCCCTCGTTGGTGAGACTAAGTTCTTAACTCCCCCGCAGAATGGGCGCTGCATCTCACGTAGACTTGTTTTTTTTTTGTAGTTTAAGATTTGTGCCTGCTACAAAACTCAATGTTCTGGGATAAGTGGTGATGTAGCTATTGATTTTTAGATTACAAATATGAACATATGAACCCAGACGCCTATAGTGAAATAACATGCTGGATATCAGGGGGAATGAGAAAATGTAAAGTTGATTGACGAGGTAGAGCGAACCACCCGTAGGTTTTGTATCACAAGGAACTGGACCTGCATCCCAGTTCCACAGCTTGCTCAGGGCACAGGTACAGAACGCTCCTTAGTTCAAATTCTTATCCGTAAGCAGAGAGGACATCTTTTGACAGGCCTTGGAGGACTTCCATCAGCGTTGACTCTGATTATAAACATAAACCATTGAGTCTAGTTTCTAACCTAGGAGAGCTCAGTGGATGGTCTGCTTCCTGTATTCCGACGCCCAGTGTGAAACAAGAATGAAGGGGGAGGAAGTCTGGCAGGGAATATGCAAAAGGAAAACACTTTTGTTGGGGTGATGAATTGGTGCATGATTAATTCCCCCTCCCAATTTTTTTGTAATGTCACATTATTTTTTTAAGAGAAAAAATATGTTGGAAAGTTCCCCACCTTTGCCACGGGCCCCGAAGCACAGGGTCCACACTGAAATGTGTCCCACACACGTGGCTTCTCTCTGTCCTTCTCCCTCAGCACTGGACGGGAGGGGCACGGCAGGGCCTGGGTACTTCCTTCTCAGTTCATCTCAGCCAGACCCACGGATTTCAACACTCCGGAGCCTCCTGCTTTGCCGAGCCTTTGGGTGTCTTGCTGAACTGCTACCAAGGGCGCATTCTTTGTTCTGTCAAACAAACCTGAAAGGTTGCTAGGCACAGACAGGGGTAAAGAGAGAGTGGGGTTGCTCAATACTTGTTTTGCAAAGTCTGTTTAAAAAATTGCATCATATCCCATTTGCTGATTGTGCAATGCAGGGTGGATACCTAAACTGAAAGTGAAGGAAGTCTGAGCTCTAGGCACCTTGGCAATATAGATATCCATTATATTCACGTGGAAAATATTCAGCTGCTCTCAGGTTTTTTGGTTTTTTTAAACAGTATGTAGAAAGCCAATGAAAATAGACCTCTATGCTCCCTGAACATATAACATATACATATGAAATTCCCCGTCCTGTTTCTTTCCCAGGTGCTTGGTGTATTGTATTCATGCGATGAGTATAAGTGGGATTAGTCCTTGAACGCTGACAAAGTACATTCCTCCTAAGACTGTCAATTTACTCAGGAGTGTCTTTTAGTGTAAAATGCACTGATCATGGAATTGCCCAGTCTAGGTTCTAATCCTGCTGTGGCTGCTGCCTGGTGGGTGACCTTGGGCAGATGACTGTCTCCTGAGTGATGTCCTTCATCGTTAAGGTGGGAATGATAATCCTCGAGTCAGAAACTGAGGGGGGGCGGGTAGCTGTAAAGGGCTGAGGCCACATCTGGACTGGAAGTGGGGATCCATACACGTGAGTGTCCCATCCAGCTGTCAACCTTCCCACCCTTACATTTCTCATCAGGATCACTCCCATGCCACTCACTCCTGGCCCTCATTCCATCCCAGGACCAACACAGACATAGGTACAGGAGAGAGTGAGGCGTGGGCACTGCCCTTCAAGGTGATTCCCATAAAGGCAGATGCCCATGCATAGGAGACAAGTTCGTGGAGTCGGGGGAGAGTGGGAGGTGTTGAGGGAGAAGAAAATAGGAGAGATTCTTCTATTTTCAAAGAGAAAGGCTAACACTTAATTTTTTTATTTTTATTGATTTCAGAGAGGAAAGGAGAGGGAGAGAGAGAGAAACATCAATGATGAGAGAGAATGAGTGATTGCTTACCTCCTGCACACCCCCTACTGGAGATCGATCCACAACCTGGGCATGTGCCCTTGACTGGAATCAAACCTGGGACCCTTCAGTCCACAGGCTGATGCTCTAGCCACTGAGCCAAAGTGGCTAGGGCAGGGGCCAGTGCTTTCATTCGGGGGCTTCGTCTTGAGTAAATAAATTCTCACTGAGAAGAATGGTGCTCACAGCAGCCATGTTTCAGCGCTTCTTACACAGCACATGACAAAATAGGCACAAATGACGCCTCTGATTAATATTTTATGTAATGAGCAATTTTCAAACTTTTTATTTTGAACAAGTTTCGTCTTACAGAAGAGTTGTGAAGGCAGCACAGGGTTCCCACGGCCTGTTCGCTGGTGTCCAGGATGTTGACATTTTAGGGAATGAAGGCCCGACTCACGAGTGCTGGAGCCAGGTGGCTAGGTTGCTAGACTCAGGGTCAGCGAGGTTCACTGTGCTTTCATGAATGAACCTTCCTACTCCAGGATCCTATCCAGTATCCCATTTTGCTTAAGCCATTATTTTTTTTTCTCAATCTCTTCAATTTGAAAAGGCTCTCCAGGCTGTCTTTGTTTTTTTATGATAAGGAAAAATATTAATGGTTTATGCTGGATGAGGGAGCAGGATACACACATACACACACTATGATCTCAGTTACACAAGAGAGATATGACTGGAAAAAATATTAGGAAATGCTCACAATATTAACAGTTCTTATGTCGGTGAGGGATTATAGACAATTATTTCCCTGCTACTTCCTCCCCCTCTCCCCCGCTAGTTTTATAAAATATAATTTCAAAAATGGGCACCTGATATTTAAAATAAGGAATGGGGGCATTGAACATAAACTGTAAAATCTCTGAGCCAGAGAATTTCCCTGCGTGACAGGCTTTGCTCCACTGGATCTGACTGAATGGTGCTTCACCATGTTGCAGGTGTGCACACAACTCCCTGCATCTGGTTCTGAAACGGCTCCTATTTTGCCAGAAATTTTTATCCTCTTGCCTAGAAGACAGTCAGCCTAGGAACCAAGAGGTCATGGTTCGATTCCCAGTCAGGGCACATGCTTGGGTTGCAGTCTCGATTCCAAGTGTAGGGTGTGTAGGAGGCAGTTGATCAATGATTCTCTCTCATCACTGATGTTTCTATCTCTCTCTCCCTCTCTGAAAACAATAAAAATATATTTTAAAAGACAACTTTTGTCTTCTTTCTGACCCCCAACATCTAAATACGTGGAGTGCACAGGAAGTAGCCAAATAGGAGTTATTAGGTTATGAGTCTCGTCAGGTACAGCATCAGAAACACAAATGCTCCTGAGGAAGATGGGTGCCATGAGAATCCTCCTGAACTTGACCTTCCTAGTGGAAGGAAGAGCCCTTCCTTTGGAAGGGACCTCACCTTTCCCGGGGCAGGCCCTGGGAGATGTGATGAGCACCCCATGTGGCTTGCAGAGTGAAGACTGAGGGCTCATCCTCACTGCTGTTCGGAAGGTGCTGGGCATTAGAGAGAGCTGTTCCTGGTCACAGATGGAGGGCGTCACACTACGGGCTGACTCTTCATGTTGGTGACTTCTGTCGTCTCTAGCTTGTCACCCAAGTGAATAACAGCAAAGTCCTAAAAAAGCAGAGCCCCTGTCTTTGCAGGCAGAAAGGAAGAGGAACTCCAGTGAGAGGGTCCCTGTGCTTCACAGCTGGGGTGCAGAGGGTGATGCCTGTTCCTATCAAGAGCTAGGATTGCACTCCGTCAGCGTGGCTCCGATCGACCTACGAACCAGGAAATCATGGTTCGATTCCTGGTCAGGGCAAATGCCTGGGTTGCAGGCTCCACCCCCAGTGTGGGGTGTGTAGGAGGCAGCTAATCAATGATTCTCTCTCATTAAGGTTTCTCTCTCTCTCCCTCTCCCTTCCTGTCTCTAAAATCAATATATATCTGATTTTTCTTAATTAAAAGAGCTAGGATTGCAGACTCTGGTGCACATGGCCATGGAGCACAGGACAGCGTTGGCCTGCCTGGTGGAGGATGCTGTGTGGTGAATGAAAAGCACCTGCCCCTTATAGCCCAAGTGGTGATCCCAGCCCTTGGTCTACCCACATGTGATGACATTCATCATTTATTGAGCACCTACTATGTTCTTTCCTTTAATGCCACGTCCGTAATAATTCAGCCAAATAGGTAATACAAATCTATTTCACCCACCGGCAATTTGAGACTCTTACGGGCTCTGCAACCTTGAACTATGCAACCTGAGCCTCCATTTTCTCCTGTGTGCTGAGAAGACCGCTCCCTGCCTCCTGAAGCTGTTTGGATTAAATGGACCACAAAGAAAAAGTTCTGTGTCCCTCATAGAAAGCCCGGCAGGTACTTCGATGCCTGCATCTCTCCGTCATGCTGCTCCTACGATGCTGTGTCTGAAGTGTGATCTGCTTCAGATTTTTTCATTTAAGCTTAAAACCCAAGACCCTGCCAGGGACAGCAACTCTTCTTAGAGTCTCCCTGAGATGCCAACAGTTCGAAATGAGGGTCATGGAGGACTCCATACAGTGTGTTTATATTTGTCTCATAAACTCCGGAGGAGAATTTTCCAGGAGACGGTGGCGTCTCAGGAGACTTCTAGCCAAGGCTCCTGTAACTCATGTTCTGTTTTTCTTGGCCTCCGCTTCTTGAAAGGAAAAGAGAACTCAGTGAAAAATGTTAAACAAGGCCAAAGATATAAATATATTTTAAAAGCACTAAATAAAACGTGTTTGAAAGCAGTGCAGTACAGGGATTTCTCGGCCCCTGGTGCCAAGCAGACTAGCTCCAGCGCCCATGAGCATGTCCCTCCAGGCTGCCAGAGCGCCTGGCCCTTGGGGCAAGAGGCTCAGCTTCCTCCCTGGTGTGTGCTTGTGTGTGAGAGGTGGAGAAAGCAGGTGAGCCCTTTGCAAATGCTCCATCCAGGAATGGGGTGCCTCCAGACGTCTGTATTGCATCCTCCTCCTGTAGAGAGACACAAAAAAATACACGGTTAGAGCTCAGCGAGAGATGGAGACTCATCTCATACCCGCTGTATGTCTTTTATACATAGAGTAAAAGCAACTGCAAGTTTTTGGGGCACAGAGTTCTACGAGATTTCACATAAGTATCAACTCATGTAACCACCACCACCACCATCTTCAAAATGCCGAATACTCCCATCCCTGTAACCAACGCCTTCCTGCTATCCCTCTGTGGCCACACCCTCCCATCCCCCCAAATCCCTGCCACCCATGATCTGTCCTTTATCACTAGAGAGTTGTCCTTCCGCATAAGCCATATCAACGCAGTCACACACATATGGCCCTTTGGGGTTGGTGCCTGTCACTCAGCATCATGTCCTCAGGAGCCCTCCAAGTGGTCACCCACGTCAGCAGTGTGTTCCTTGTTTACCACCGAGTAATGTTCCACAGTGTGGTTGGGGGTGAACAGAGGAATGGCTCTCCAAAGATGTCCTCATCTGAGATTCAAGAACCTCTGATTGTGTTTTCTTACATGACACAGGGACTTTGCAGATAGCTTAAATTCAGGATCTTGACGTATGGACAGTTTCTTGGAATATTGAGATGGGCCCAATATAATCTCATGGGTCCTTTAAGAGAAAGGAAAGAGGGTCAGGTCATAAAGGTGTTGCGAGAGCAGAAGCAGAGCTTGGACTGATGTGCTCTGAGGACAAAAGAAGGGACCAAAAGCCAAGGAATGCAGGAGGCCTCTACATACCTACTGGAAAAGGCAAGAAACTGGAGCCTCCAGAAAGAACACAGACCTAAAAACACCCTGATATTAGCCTCATAAGACTTGTTTTGGACTTCTGCCCTCCGGGACTATAAGATCATGCATCTGTGTTGTTTTAAGCCGCCACAGAACTAGGAGCTAATAAATGGGTGTTTTCTTAGGCCATCGGTGTGCTGCTAATTTGTTATGTAGCAAGTGGAAACAAATACAAGGACACAATAGTCTGTACACGAGCTGCTGAGTTCTCTGATTTCAGTTCTCTGGAAGCATTTTGCATTGGCTGTTTCTTGAATGCTGCTGGAATTTACTGGTCGGTGCCTCTTAACCAGACACTCTAGCCTGTTCACAGTTATCCACATTACTTATATGTTTATTTTGTTCCATCTTGTTTTGTGATTTCTCCTGGTCTCACTGTAACCCTGTATCTTTTTTCTCTCTCTCTCTTTCCTTACCTTCTTTGAATTGATTGAGGTTTTTAAATTTTCCCTTCATCCTACTTCTTTCCCTCCACTAACTTTGAAGTTACACACCATCTCCCTTCTTTTTTTGTGGTTATCCTACATATTTGAACTTTAAAATGTCAGAGTGTCCAAGTGTAAGCAGCACAAGGATTTTAGTTCATGTGGCAGAAGTGGAGTTTGCCAAAATTCTGACTCTCCCCCCTATACTTCCAAGTTTCCCTTGTAGATTTTTGGGGCCAATGTCTACGTTTGGCCAATAGACAGTGAAAAGAAGAGATGCATGTCAACCCAGGGGTTGGACAGTTCAGGCTTGTGTTCCTTATTCAACGATCTCTTTTTCTGACATAGGCCCTTGGTTTAAGAGTCACTCAAACCACACAGCTGGTGAGGATTTTGTGCAGAGACTGACTGGGCCCAAGCTTTTGTGAGTCTTAGCATGTGGTTTAAGAAATACACAGGAAGATGCTTTTCCCACCCAACTGAGAAGGTGCCAGGTGATTACCCCTAAGCGTGTGTGTGTGTGTGTGTTCACCCAATAAGAGTTCTCGTGTCTTTGTGCACGTGTGTGGCCATTGAAACCCAGGCATTAGCCCATCAGGGATCAGGAAACACTGCCAGGGTAAATACCAGCTCTAACGATTGCTAACCTCTCTGCTTTCGACTTTCTCCTAATCTCTGGACTTTAAGAATTCTCTCTTTTTTTCCCCCCTGCTAGCTCAGCCATTTCTAGCAAAAAAAAAAAAAATGATTTGAATAACATTGTATTCTGAATTTTATGTATTTTTGTACTAAGAGGACTTTGTTAGAGAAATAGACTACCTAATAGCTTGTAAAGCTGGTGTCATTTATTATCAAGCGTCTCTATTCTTTTTTTGCTGGATGAATTACAGACGGTTGTCTTCTGAAATGTGTTTTTAAAAGCGAGAGAGGTCCTGTGGATAGTCAGATATTGGACTGGGAGGGGTGAAGTTCATGATGTGGGGTGTGTGAACACATATGTCTGCAATATACATAATGTCTTATCTTTATCAGAAAATTAACTCAATCCAAAACCATCTAAGACCATTCTTGATGCTCACGACATGATTGAAATACAGTAGATTACTCTGAGTTCCCCACTGCTGCCTTTTTAGCCCCATATTTCTCCCCAGCGATTCCCTCTGGTTGTGGTCTCCTCCCCCCTTTTTATTATCTACTTGATTTTGCCATGACGACCTATTGTGCATCTTTTGGTGGTTGACAGCTTGTACTGTTGGGGATAACTGATTGAGCAGGACATCTTGAGGGTCATCGCAATAAAAATAGTAATAGGTGACATGTGCTAGGCACAGCAGTTGTGATGTTCAAGTATTAAAAAAAATCTGTTAGGTAGGTATACATACTATTATTTTAACTAAGAGGAAACTAAAATTAAATCTAAGCAACTTGCCCATTGCCACCAAGTTAGTAAGTAGCATCCATGGGATTTGAGGTTAAGTGTCTTGAAATTAATGCTGATAATTTCTTGACTCTGGGGCTGCCCCTCAGCCCCTCCCCAGAGGCTGGTGAGCATGCATCTTCTATGACCCCAGCAAACATCCCTGCCGGAAGCCAGGCCCTTCGGCATAATGCCAGAGGATAAAATCATGATGATACATTATTGGCAAAGATTTTTTAAATAGAAAATATATTTTTCTTTTTCTTGAACCTCTTGCTTTCCCAAATTTCACTGTCCATAAACATTCCTCAGTTCCTAAATGGGAACATAAGCAGATAACCATGATGTGGTTGGGCCTCCTCTTCTGGGTCCCATGACTTAATCTAACAAACATGTATCGGGGGTAGGCCCTGGGTCAGGCTTTACCCATGCAAATATCCTGGGTTAAAACCCCAGCCCTCTCCCACAGTGGGCTGTGGGTCCTGGGCGAGTCACGCTATCTTTCTTTATGCTCACTTATATAATGGAAGGCTGATCTTTGAATCTGGGGCAGTAACACATTAAAGAAAAACTGTGTGCAACACTTGAGAGTGTGTGTGTCTGGAACACAGTAGGCCTTGTTATTTGGTTGCTATTTTTATTATTAATTAGTGATTCTTGCATTCAACAAGCCCTTCATGGAGGAGTGGAGTGTGGTATTCGTGTTTAAAATCAATAAAAGGTAAATGTGATTATTTCCTTATTTCTTCAGTATTCATGTCCCTGAAGTTCATCAAGAACTCACTAGAGACAAATATAGAGTTAGTGGAGTCATAGCCTGGATCTTACATAAAGAAAACATGAGATAAAAATGCTTGGATTGTGATGTTTACTCTGCAAGTGGGAGCAAGGGGCGTCCTAATGCAATGTCACTCTACACTGAGGGAGGACTGAGTGGCCTCGTGGCTGATTAGATAGGACTTCTCAAGGAGCTAAGAGGCAGGCTGCCTGTGCAGTTCTGAGCCAGGCCAACCTGGAAAGCAGGGAGCTGTGAACCTTGCAAAAATGTAGGAAAAACAATGATTTTTTTTTCTTTCCTGGAAGAAGCTGATGCATTCAGATTTGAACATGTAGCCAGTGAAAAATCTAGGCATGTTCAACATAATCTGCCATTGCAAAAATACATTGAAATTGAATAAATAAAAGTACTTTACATCTTCAGAGGGAAACACTGAAATAGATTTATTCATCATCCTATCTAAACATCCAACAGTGAAAGAATGACTCATCAAGTTATGGCATATTTTATACACTGGAATTATGACATAGAAAATAAGAGTAACAAAGTTGTTGAAATACCATCTGCAATTGGGAGGTCTGATGATAAGCAGAAGGAGCCTTGTGCGAGATGGTGTAGAGAATATAATCTTTTTGTGAAAATACAACAGGGAGAGAAAAAGGCGGAGGGAAGAAAACTAAGCCTGCAGTTGTTGAACTAGGGATGACGTTTTCCCTAAGCTTTCATAATGTTTAGCTCTTTTCAAAATGTTTACAATAAATACAAATTTATTAATTTTCTAGTAAGTCAAAAGGGGTGAGGATAATGACACACTACATGGGAAGAGTTACAAACCACCCATGGAACAGCCTCAGCAAGGACACAGATATGGTATCTGTGCACACAGACGACTATTTATTTTTGGGAAACTGATGGAGAGTCGGGGTTCTAAGCAATTTGTATTTAGCTAAAGAGTATGCACAGGTTGAACCAGATCCCCATAATCAAATTAATAAAAGGTTAGTTGAGTCCATGCTGGCATGTCATTCGGCATGAGACTCAGTTCATCCCAAGAAGGGCAGGCATTTCCGGGCATGGGAGGCAGTTCAAACAGCAAAGCAACTTGCCCATTGATCCTTCCACACTTGCTGACTGCGTGAGCTGAATACACTGTGGACAATACTGCTTATAAGAATACTGTGAGGATTGAATGAAAATGCACGTTAAAAACACCTGGTGCCAAGCCTGCGGGCATTACTTTCTCCATAAATCACAGCCATTGTTACATTTCCGTCAATGTAATTATCTAACTGCCTATCCACCTTCTCTGTGTGTCTTATTATTGTGTGCAGAGCAGAGTGTGGGAGTCCAGTGTGGACAGGGCTAGGTGGCCTGGGTTTAATAGTGTGCCCCCAGCACGTAGAAAAGCTCCTGGCACAGAAGGCTCTCAGTGAATTGTGACACCAATGGGTGATAATAAAGAACACGAGGTAGACGTGGGAGTGGAGCTCAGGGCTGGTGTTGACCCCAAGGGTCCATCAGAGTGACTCTCAGGGCTCTTGTGGGACACCGTAGGTGGGCTTTACCTCAGCAGGTGGGTACCATTAGCACGTGACTTGGGCACAGAAGGCTCTCAGTGAATTGTGACACCAATGGGTGATAATAAAGAACACGAGGTAGACGTGGGAGTGGAGCTCAGGGCTGGTGTTGACCCCAAGGGTCCATCAGAGTGACTCTCAGGGCTCTTGTGGGACACCGTAGGTGGGCTTTACCTCAGCAGGTGGGTACCATTAGCACGTGCCCACGGCCTTCCTGAGAGGGGGCCACTGTTAAGATGAAACTGACATGATAAGAGACACTATCAATAGAGAGAACCAGGGTCCTGGGTGACTTCCTAGAGCCACCGGATGAGCTTTTTCCAGAAGCCCTGCCTACCTCTGCCTTTTTAGTTCCTGTCATTTATACCAGCTGGAACTGGGTTTTCTGTTATTTCTAGAAAAACACATTCTTGATGAAACCCCTGTCAACTGGTAGTTGTCTCCCCATTAACATGGGGAGAAGGATAATGCTTAGGTTATAGATATAACACCGTGTGAGGAAAGAGGTCCAAAGTATCCCACTACGTCAGTGAGACCTGAAGGACAGGGACAGCTGGCTCTGTCCCCTCTCTGGCTCTCTCCTGGGCCCTACCAGGAAGGGGTTCACCTGTGGTCCTTCTAGTCAGGGGTGGACAGATTGGGAAGGAAGCGCATAGGCCGAGAGAGCCCTGCCCAGAATGACAGCTTCAGGTTTGCAACCATAATCCAGATCTATGCACAAAAGGGTCCATCCAGGGGTCTTCCTCTGAAGCTCACAGATGATTCCCCCCAAAGCCTGTGAGTGCTCTTACATTTAACGCAAAACTTTTCATGGGCACAGGTGCAGTTGGCGGGGGAAGTCAGGCTTCCATGTTCACACATTTTAAAAAGATTCCCCTTCACCCTCAAACGCTTGGGGCTCATTGAGCCAGATGCAGAGATTCGGAAAGAAGCAAAACCTTTGCCTTTAGAACCAGTTTCCACATTTGGCAAAATGGTGAAACTCTGAAAAGCAGATGGACGTAGGTTCATATCCTAGATCCAAGTTAATCTGTTACTAATTACCTGTGTGACTTCAGCCAGTGACTCAGCCTCTCTGTTTCCTTTTCCGTAATAACACATACTTAGTTTTGTGTTTTTTTTTTTTAAGGGGGAGGTGGTGGGGTGGGGAAAAGGCTAGGTTAACATAAAATAACGTAAACAAATGTCTAGAACCCAGTAGGCAATCAGCTCTCACAGTTAATTACTTTCAGTGCTATTATTTCTGATACGCGGAGGGTGCCCAGGAGACAGAGAGGATTCTGACTGCGTCTTTGGCGACAGTATTTGGAGAGAAAATAGCGTCTGGCTGGAGGCTGCTGTCTCCGCGTGTTCGGCAGTGTTGTTCTTGGCGGGTCCTGGCTGCTGTCTGTCTTTACCTTGAACTGCCCTAAGATTACAGTTTCTTGTAAACAGTGACTTAATGATTCATCTGCATCCTTTGGCGATGCTGGGCCAAGTCCCCGTGCACTGGAGTCCCGCCTCCTGCTGCTGCCAGAGGAGGACTGGGTTCACTTTCCCGATGTGACCTTCTTACTGAAGGTCATCACCACCAGTCCCCAAGGACAGGTGTCGAAAAGCCAAGGATTCCAGGTCACACTGCTCAGTGCATGTGCCCAGCTGCTCCCAGAGACCCGTGTGGGCTCCATGTGGCCTTTTCTGGCAAGGCCCCATGGTCAGAAGGAAGTACATGTGTGAGAGAAGCAGGGGAGGTGACCAGAAAGGCTGTAGCCAGCGAAGCAATGAACTAGCTGCGAATAAAGGGCTGATTCCGTTTGCCTGGTCACGGGTCCAGGTAGATTCTTCTGCTCATTAACTTTGGGGGCCAACCTCTGGGCATAGGGGCGCTTCTGCATCTAGAGAGTTCCCTTCCTCCCTCAGGACAGATGTCACCTGAATGCCCAGGTATATCTTCCTCTGTGGATTGACGTGGGAACATAGCCCTATCTCAGGCTCCTTCCACTGTAGCCTACTCAGATCTCTCTTCTGTTAGACGTGATTTCCTTGTGCCCAATGGCACTCCTTGTCTTCAAAGCCTGGAATCAGCCTGATGATGAGACAAACAGGCAGAGGAGACGGAAGGAAGGGATGAAGGGAAGCTGCTCTCGTTCTGCAGTGAAAAAGATGAATTCTATTGCCATCCCTTGGACTTCCCGCAACCCCCCACCAAACCCTTGCCCTTCTCAGAGACTTAGCTTGTCCATCTCTAAAAAAGAAGATGCTACTTGTCTTTCAGGATTGTTCTGAGATCAAAAAAGATCAATACCTGAACATGAAAACAGATGGGATTGAGGTCATTATAAAACAGCTTCCAATGAAGAAATAATGTGTCCCATCCCCCAAAATGCTGTCATTTCCTACGCTTTAACCTCAAAGTGTTGACTGTGGTAGAACACATCTCTAGACAGAAGTTTCCACTGATTTGTGTCCAGCATCTGCCGTCTTATTTCCCTCACACTCTTGGCAGAGTCACCAGAATGCCTCGGTGTGCTGGCCCCTCAAGTTCTCTAGGTTGAGGCTGTGGCTTCCCTCTAGGGCTCCCGAACCCAGTTTTCCTCCTCATTCTGGCCACCCTCCACTGGGCTTTCCTCGTGGTCTTTCTAGAACCCAGATGTCACCCTCATGCTGAGAAGCACCTCATGCTGAGCTGTCACCCATGATGGCAGATCCCCAATGTCATTAGGATCAAACCCAGACTCCCTGGCCCAGCCCATCCTGTGGGCGCCTGCTTCTGTGAAGTGTGGCTCTCCAACTTCCTCTCCTGTCACTCTGACACCAACACTGGGCCCCTGCAATCGCCACTCTTCTTCCTGGCTCCTCGCTTTGCTTGGCAAGGGCTCCTGCTTCATTGGGACCCCTTCTCTCATCTGTCAAAGTTTCCACTCTCCTTCAGACTCCCTTCAATGCTTTCTTCCTTGTGGGAAACTTCTGGTCTCCAGGAGGAATTCGCTGCTCCGAGACTGAAATCCTATAACACCTCACGCATGCCACTGACTTAGTCTGTTCTTCTTGTTGGTTCTGTAATTTTCTCCTGGTCTGGCCATCTCTCCTGGTAGCCTGTGCAGACCTTGGGGATAAGGCCTGGGTTCATTGTTGGTTGAATCCCCGTATACATGCAAGGTGTGTGGATGAATAAATGCAGGCAACCTTTCTAAAGATCATTCAGGTGTCTGCTCTCCAGAGAGAATCACTGATTAACATGTGAGTCAGGGCTGGTAACCCCTTTATTTCACTGTTCTGGCTCCCCACCCATCATTAGCGTGGGCTTGCTCTTCAGCATGAGGTACAAGCCCTTTTACCCAGCCTTCCTTTTGCATTACTTGAGCCTCAGTCCCTTCACCATTAGACTCAAAGCTTTTTGAGGGCAGGGGGCAGGTCTTGCACCTCAAACCCAGTGTCTGACATGTGCTAGAACCAGATGAGCATTCTCCCCCAGATCAGGGTACCACCTTCCTTAAAGTGTCTCCAGGGAGCACCAGGTGGACTCACAGGGGCTGGAGGATGCCATGTGCACTTGACCTGCACAGACAGTGCTTCCTGGCCTTCCTTCCTCACAGGCCCTGACATGACTCTGGAGATACCTTGGGCTTCTTTTGCTCACACTCCTTGCACAGAACAAGTGACTCAGTCAGAGCTGCTTCTTTAAAAATATTTCAATGTTTTATTGATTTTAGAGAGAGAGAGGAAGGGAGAGGGAAAGAGAGAGAGAAACATCAACACAAGAGAGAAACTTTAATCAGTTGCCCCCAACTGGAGATCAAGCCTGCAACCCAATTATGTGCCCTGACCAGGAATCGAACCAGGGACCTTTTGTTGAATTGGACAATGCTTGACCAACTGAGCCACACCGGCCAGGAAAAGCTGCTTTCAATTTGTCTTCCTTTCTATTGTCTTTCTTTTTCTTCTCCTTTTTTTTCCCTTCAAATTTAGGCTCTGTAATAAATTAACCTTTCATGGCTTTATTTCCCCCTTTCCCACGGCGGAACCCTGACATATTTCCTAGAGGAAATACTTGCAAAATCATAATTGAAACACAATGATTCATCATAGAAACTGGAAGAGGAGAGTAATGGATTTAGCTCTCATTTCTGGTGGCAGACATGTTAATTACATTTTCTATTTCCTCTCATTACCAAGGAGCACGTCTCTGCTAGCCCAGGCCAGCCGGCCTCTCTCTCTTCCTCCTGGCTGAGCCCACCTCTCACATGTTCAGGGGCCTGAAGGCAAACTTGGGAGCACAGAGCCCACCAGGTCACCCCGTGGTTTGAAATTCATAACATTTCTATCCCGCACAGTCCAGATTCCTTGGTGAGGTCAAAGGTGCCACCTTCCCGTCTCCTACCTGAATGTCTCACGGAGTCAGTGCAGTGCCCTGAATGCTGTCCACGGGCTGCTGCCTCAGTCAGTTACAATCCCTCCCCTTCAGTGTGTCAGGAGGGCTGCCTCCCACCTCCCGCCCCTCCCTGTGCTCCTGCTCTGCTACAGGGCCAGCCGCTGCCTCCTTCCCACATCACTGGCTTGGTTGTCTGCTGCTGTTACACTTAGGACCCCACGTTAGGGTTGCCTTCCACTTTCTCTCCCACTTCCACGCTTCACTCTTAGCTCTTGGGATGGACGAAAGGGCTGGTTTCAGAGCGGGGTCTGCGGGAGTTCTGTAGATAAGAATGGAACTACAGGACAGGCGATGCCTTCGAGAGAAGTACTTCCTGGGATTAACCTCCCTTCTATTGTATCTTTCTTTTGTATCTTTCTCTTTTTTAAGAATTAAATTTATTGGGTGACATTGGTTAAGAAGATTATATAGGTTTCAAGTATACACTTCCATGACCCATGATCTGTGTATTGAACTGTTTGCCCGCCACCCAAAGTCAAGTCTTCTTCTGTCACCATAGATTTGGCCCCTTTACCCTTTACTGACCCCCCCCCCCTCTAGTGATCACCATAGTGTTGTCTGTGTCTATGAGTTTTTGTTTGTCTGTTCATCTTGTTTGTTCACTTGCTGCTTTCAGTTTCGTGTCTCACAGATGAGGGAAATCATGTGGTTCTTGACTTTTCCTATCCCCTTAGCTCTAGGGGCACGTGAGAGACCCTGACTCCCTTCTGATGTTCAGCTGAGGAACCACGGCCCTGAGAAGGGACTGGATAGTCCAGGCTAAAGAGAATTCAAAGGAGAATAAATCTACAAGTTCGGGCTTCCAGCTCCTACCCTAGGGCCCGCTCCTTGGTGGCCACTCTTTCCTCTGACCCCATCCTGCCTTGTTCCCCAGGGCGGCCGCCATCTCAGCCACCTTACAGCCTACACTGTCGATGATTCATCAATTGGCAGGCCCCTTATTTTATTTTTATTTTTTTTGGTCTGGAGCCACTTTAAATGTGATAAACAAGGTTATTTAAAAAAAAAATAATACAATGTCCACATAACAATGCCTCATGGACTGTCAGGACCAATTGGAGTACTTTTTTGTCTCCAGAGGGAGAGAAGGCGCTTCGTGTAAGAGATAATAAGAGAAATGAGTGAAGATGGGTGATTTTAACCCTCATTGACTAGAGCTGAGTGGGATGCCAACATTTACTGATGCAGCTTTCTTCTCTGGGAGTGTGTGTTACTCAGGGCTCTTTGCAAGGAATCAGGCACTTTTAACTTGTTTAAGAAAATGAAAAAATAGAGAGGAGGACAACTTCAGGAGATGAAAAGAGTCTCAAGTTGGGCATCAGACACGGAGGACGCACACCCTGTGGTGGCCCTGGACCTGTGCTTGCTGGCGGGCTGCTGCTGCAGGTTTGAGGTCTTTGCTGTAATGCAGGAAAGGGTGGGAGCTCCCTCCACCCTTCCCCTTCCTGCCCCTCCAGGGGCTGAACAAGCCAAGAGGAGGTCAGGGCGACTCATACCGAAAGCCACAGCAGCCCAGGGGCTTGCAAATCAAGGTCACCTGGCAGGGCTCCTGCTTCTCAAAGCCTCACTTTGAACCAGCGACAGAAAACCCAGGAGGATAAACAAGGGGACAGTGGGGAGGCAGGCGAATCTGGCAGAATTGCGCATCTCAGTCATGAAAAATACTCTGTAAACAGAGGAATTGTATGGCAGGCAAATTATATCTCAAAGAAGCTGTAATAAAAATATACACTCCCCACCACACACACACACACACACACACACACACACACACACACATGCACGCACACAGATGCACACACTCACAACTGCCAACTACTGCACTCAGCCAACTTGCACCAGTACCACTCCTCATGGTTTACACAGAGGTTTCATAAATCTTTTTGGTGGTTCCTCACCTATGAGTTGAGCAGGGAAATAAATATAAGAAAACAGAGGCTTTGTCCCTATAAAAGAACTTTTTTTCCTAAGACCGATCAGAGAATGATTGGCAGAGAGTAAGAACTTGGGATTTAATCTCTGAATGTGTTACCCCCATCTCGCGACTATGGTCTACATGGAGGAGAGGCTATGGATTTTACCAGCTTGGGGTTTTTTCAGGGTTACCATGAGCTCTGCGGGAGAGAGGTAGTGCTAGAGAAAGAAATGTTATCTCTTGGAGAGAAATGCTAAATAGATGGTTTCTACTAAGATCTGAAAGTAGTCAATATAATTGAAAACATTCTGGAATCTATATGCCAAGTCTGTGCAGCTCTCAGTTACTCCATGTGCAAAATAGGGGGTGGGAAGAAGTTCTGAGGACCTTGCATAAGTCTAACAAGTGCCAAATCCTGATTTCTCAGAGAGTCAGATTTAATGGTGAATGAGAATGTGACCCTACATCACGCAAGGGCGCTCCCCGAGAGAAGCGGTCATTGATTGAGCCTTGAAAGTCAGAGCTGGAGGTAGAGGAAGTAACTGACCATCAAAGCCGCGCAGCAACAAGATAGCCCCAGAGCCCAATGCCAGAGGTCAGGCTTTCTGATTCCCCGCCCAGCTCTCACTCGGCCACTCTGACCACACCTGACCTTACATCTGAACATGGGAGAGTGTCCCTGAATCCCTGCTGACTCAGCCTTTCTCCATGCCACCCATGCCTCCCCTTGATGGCTGCTTCTCACGTGAAACTTCTGGTTTGAGGTTCACCAACAATGGCTCCAAAAGTCGAGAGTCTAGGTCAGTGGTACCCAGAGTTGTCAAAAGAATCACCCAACAACCCGGGGAAAAGGAAACAGATGACTTGGGCTTAGCATATTTCAATCTTGTTCTCTAGATGGTAGTTTGATATAATGATGTGACAGAGATAGACTGCGTGGCAGCCATTATCTGCCTTCTCATTAGGCGATGGCCCTCCTCATTCTCAGAATCCTCAATAGGAGCTACTATGACAACCTGAGGGCTGATCCCGGAGAACTGCTGTCCTTGCTATGCTTAGTCATGTGCTTTTTTCCTTCCTGAGAATTGATTACTTTATGAAAGTGAAAAGGACTTAACATTGAAATCTCTACCTTCAGCCCTCTGATCTGGGAAACTCAAACAACTATAGTAAGAGGACATCTCCATCTGGACATCCTCATCATGGGATGAACTGAATTCATCTCCCCAAGCCAGCTCCATCCAGAGCTCCGCCATGCCATCCAGAAAGGCAGGAGTCAGGATGGATGCAATGGTGAAAGTGTAGACTCTGTAGCTGCAGATACAGGATTGCAATCATGGTTCTAAACACTAATAACCTGGAAAGTTACTTTAACTGCCTAAACATCCATGTTTTCATCTTTAAACTAGAGGAATAATACCTATTCATTGCTTAGTTTAAAAAATAAGTAAGAAAACATACATAAGTCACTCAGCACAGGGCCTGGTACACATTAAATGCTCAATAAATGCTAGTCCTCCTAGTTATGGCTCTGACTCATATCTTGCTGAGTCTCATCATAGAGCACAGGGCATGGCATACAATAAATATATGAATGAATTTTTATCCTATTGACATTCCATGGATTTGGTATTTCATGTGATCATTTATTTAACTCTCCCAAAACACTGATGATAGATTTCTGTTATGTACATGAGGAAACTGAATTTGTGCTGAAACACTTGCAGTATGTTTTTGTGGTAATAACTTTGGGGGCTTTGAACCGTGCAGATAAACATATGGATATACTTTAAATAATATTCATAGAGGTTAACTTACTAAATTAGAAGAAAAGTTGGTGTTCACTCTGTATTCAGAATCTGGGGAGACTCAAGAAGGTTGTCACACTGTTCTTTACCCGTGTATGCCAGAGGGAGTGCTGTCTCAGGCCACCTCCTGTAAGCACTCAGGGCAGCTTGGGAGGGGAAGCTGTTGCTCCCATTTCACAGAAAGGGACACACGTTCAGAGAGTCAGCATAATGTTTCTGTGTTACACGGCTTGTGATTTCAGAGTCAGATTTCAAACCCGGGTCTGGGTGACTCCAGTGCCCTTCTATTTTTTCCACAACACCGCACTGCATCCCACGGGTTTCCTGAAATAGAACCAGGAAGTGTGTGACTCATAACCCTCCCCGTCACAAAGTCATCTCGAAAATCTCGGCTTGGCAAGGACTGAAGGGCACAGGGCAGGCAACCCTCCCAGAGCTGGAACCTCCTCTGCAACGTCTACCGAATAGCTGGACTCCTCTCACACACTGCCAGGGACAGAACTGGTGGCTTCAAGGATGGCCGACAAGATGGAAGAGGCACAGAGGGCCTGAATTCAAACCCTCTTAAATGGATGCAGAGACAGAAAGGGGATGGTACCCAGGATCCACTTTGGGTAGCGTATGCCCAGATGGTCGAGGGTAGTTTTCTAGAGCAGCTTCATCAGACCCCATCACCAAACTGAGCAGATTTGAGAGAGAACACTACCAAAGCCCAGAAAACTCAGCCCCAAACTCCATTAAAATAGAAGATGCCTCCTACTCACATGGACAGGAACTACACTTTCCAGATTCATCTCTTACAACGGAATATAATCGCTCTGAAATGATTTCCCTTTCCTGCCCAACTCCCTCTGAGAAAAGGCTGTGATAAACTCAGACAACATGTACTAAAGGCGCATCACAGTTGACAAAGCCTTATCCTGCTCTTTACACTAGCCCTGTGAAGAGATGATGCAGGAGTGATGGTCACCATTTGGCAGGGGAGGGGCCAGAGATTTAAGTTGTGTATTTGTCGGTATTGTAGGCAACCTGCTACAACAGGAGATGTTACATATGAGCTGCTGAGCCATAGGGTCTTAATCATCCTCATCACAGTCCCATGTGGGTTGGCAGTGGGAAAGTGGAGAAGGCTCTTCTCCATGCACCCATTGATCCTAACTCCTTCTGTCTAACAGTCTACGAGCCCTTAGGCCTTGGAGTCTGTTATCCGTGTGTTTGTCTAATAGATGAAGACAAAAACATTTGTATTTGGGGGATCCCATGAGAAGTTTTAATGTTCCAGATTTGAAATCAGAAAATACAGCTTCTACTCAAAGTTCGTCAGCCAGAATTTCAGGTACAAAGTCCGACCTACCTTTAGTGGGACTGGGAGGCAAGCGAATTATGTGCCCAGGAGGAAGGACACATGGGATTTGGTGGCTTTAATAAGAATTTGATAGTTTCTGTCATAAACATCTTAAGTTCCCAGGACCCAGGATACTGGGCTAGAACTTCAACGCAATTATTCTAAAGATGAGTACAAGGTCTCACTCAGGACTCCACCCTTAAATTATAGGATGTATCAACTTGAAGGTAGTGAACTAGGTTTCTGTAAATATTCTCTTCTGCTTAATCATGATTATCGCCATCTTTGGTGACTTCCAAGTTCTGGGGACACTTCTTACCCCACACGGGGGTTGGATCCATCGTAATGCAGACCGAGGTCACCATCTTTCTTGTTGTATCCTCACTCAGATTCCTCTACCTTCTTTTTGGGAATCTGTCAAGGTAATCTTTGTTCAACATGTATTTAGTCAACATTTTACCAAGTGCCTGCTTTGAGTCAGTGGCCACAGAAATTCTGGACTCTAGAGATTCAGAAATAAACAAGAATGCAGGATTTGTGCTAGCAGAAGCATACATGCTGCCTAGTAGAGAAGCCAGGAAGATGAGTGATAAAAATGAGGTTGACAGGTGTTGTAATAAATGTGGGCAGAAAGAGTAATGGAGATATGGGAAGAATAAAAGCAATTGTGCCTGAGGACGTTTTCAAGGTGGAAGCAGTTTTTAAGAAGAATAAATAATAATTCCTGGTGAGAACACGTTATAGACAGAAACAAGATTCTGAACCCTTTACAAGGACCAGAAAATAATGAGGGTTTTTGCTTGAATGTTGCTCTAGGAATATGATGGTGGGAATGGTAGAAGATAAGTTTGAATTCATAATTTGGACCTACACTGCAAAAGATTTGAATGGCATATAAAGAACTTGAAATTCTTGCCTTACAGCATGGGGGGAGGAGGTGCTGAGCTATCATCTAAACACTGAATTTCTAGGCTTGCTTTCTGACCCCTGTACTCACCTATTCTTGCTTTCCATTTCTCTCAGAAAATAAGTGAAAAACTCTATCTTGAGCAGTTAATAGAGCACTTACTGATCCAACCAAAGTTTCTTTCATTTCTTTTCCCCCTTTTCCCCTAAGTCATTTTCAAAGTGTATATTCAGAGATTCGGATGAAGTCACTGCCTTCTAGAAGCTCATAATTGCATAAAGGAGGCCAATCAACAGACCGCAAGCCCAGCACCTGAACTAGAATATGAGTTAAAGATGCTGGGAAAACACCTAGAAGTGATGCCCTCATCTGAGCCTGAGACTAAGGGGTATACGGATATGATGCTTGTGCAATCTAAGCCCAAGGGATCCTTGCTCTATAGAATTCCTTGGTGGCAACTTCTTGTTTTGAAGAGGTCCTGGTGATACTGCTCTACCGGAGAACCAGCTTGCAGGTGACATGGATCTGAGACCTTTCCATCATCTGAGTTAATGTGTGGCAAATGGAAGGCTTTGTCACATTCTCGTCTAGCAAGGAGTATGCCTCCTTTTTTGGCAGAGGGTCTTTCTTGGTGTCTTTGAAACGAATGGTAAGTACATACTGTACTAATTTGAAGAAGTCTGCCGCTGACTGTTGGCCAAGCAGATGTGGAAGAATGGTCGGTGGGAGGACTGGATGCTTTCTGCAGGAACAACACTCTTCAGAAGCCACCCAAGTAATGCTTCATCCTTCTGCACCCTCCCACGTCAACTGTGCCTTCTGGTCCACAGCTGCCTCTCAGAAGCAATGATACCGGGCGCTTCTGTCTCCAGGGTGCACCAGCCACGTCCTTGTGGTTAGCAGATGTGCAGGTTTTGCAGCGAAAGCCTAAATGAGCCTGAGAGGAAACCATGAGTCTGACCTTGGAAGATGTTATGTTCTCAACCTCACTGAGTCATCAGTGAATGTATGAGCCAGGTGAGGAATTTCCAGAGACTAGCTGCATGCAATGATTTCCCAAAATGTGAGTTTCAGAAAACACTGGGAGAAGAAAAAGGCGTGAATGCCACCTGTCTCTAGCTGTAGAAACACTTAATTTTTCTGTCACTGTATTCTGTTTTTCACATCTTGGCTTGTCCTTAGGAATACAGATTTCATCAAGCTAAGGTCTGATGACCCATTCAGTTACAGCTTAAACAACAATCCTTGACTTGAGAGCAATGACAACTTTAGCTTGAACCTCAAGGTCAATCTGGATCATGAAAATGAGAAGCACTGCTTTAATGAACCATTAGGTTCCTTTGCCTGTAGTTAGTCATCAAAATGTTTGTTTACACAACTAGGTGAATTCTTTTCATAGAGAAGTGTGGCTCCCCCAATCTCATTTCTCACAAGAGTCTTTTAATCCCTAGGTTACCCCACCTGACTTTTGGAAATGGTTCCAGTTTTATCCCGTTACCTTGTTAATTGTACAGTCCTTTACTACCTAATACTTAAGCACAGAGTATGACTTAGAAAACTAAGACTTACAAAGAGGCTGAGGAATCTGCCTCTCCCATGTCCTGTGTTGCCAGGCCTCCAGGTTTCCCAATGGATGGGCATGGGTTAGGACGACAGCCCTGTGGCCCCGAGGGCATAGAGGGCTTGGTGATGAGCATCCTTGGAGGGGGAAGCAAGCACTGTGGGCTGGTTCGACTCTGCCACCTGCACACGGGACACATTTAAATCCTGGCTCCACCATCACCTCTTCTGGGGAATCTTCATTCAACTACCTCCTCCTAGGACACCCTTAATCTTCCTTCAATGCTGAAAATAGCAGCTAAATTCAGACAATGGCAGCTGGCAAGAATGCATGAAGCAAAGTGACAATGCTCATGCATTCTCATGTCACCTCTCTAACACTCTGTTATCCCCTCTTCAGTGATGAAGATGGCCTGGGCACTCTGCTGGCCTGAGCACCCGCTGGCTTGGGCATGCTTGTCCCTGCTCTTGAAATGTATTTGACCACTTCCTCTGGCTTGTTTCATGCTGACTTATCCTTTTAGGTCTCAGCTTAAACGTCAGCCTTTCCAGTTTGCATCCTGTGGACTCTTGAGAGTATATTCATGACTTGCTCTGAAGTCCTAGACCGATCTCCTGCCATAGCCCTCGTATAACTGCATGTGTAATTGCCCCACTCATTATGCTGTGAGCTCCAAGTAGGGCAGAACCACTCCTAGTCACAGGGCTGACCATGGAGCCTTCTCTAGGGCCCAGGCTGTGCACAGTTACCATTTACCTGCTGTCCTATCCCCACCCCAGGGCCTACCACCAAGTCCCACACCCAGTAAACTCTCCTTACAGTTCACGGAATGAAATGAACAGTAACATCTGTTGTTATTGCTGTTGTTTTAACCACTGGAATAGGGCATCACATTAATGAATGCCAGGGACCATGCGTGTGGTCCAGACTCACAGACAACAAACCTCAAGTCCAAAGCATCTGCGTGTGGCAGGCTGTTGGCAACAAGAGCCTCCATTCGTGTGGGGGACGAGCCGCTCCTCCTGACTCAGCTGGAGATGCTGCACTGAGTCATGGGGAAAGGGGTGCCTGGCAGCTTGGCTTCTTACAGAAGACAACCAGAGCCTAGCCGGTTTGGCTCAGTGGATAGAGCCTCAGCCTGTGGCTCGAGTTTGATTCTGGTCAGGAGCACATGTCCAGGTTGTGGGCTTGATTCCCAGTAGGGGGCGTGCAGGAGGCAGCCAATCATTGATTCTCTCTCATCATTGGTGTTTCCATCTCTCTCTCTCTCTCCCCTCCTCTCTGAAATCAATAAAAAATATACTTAGAAGAAGGAGAAGGAGGAGGAGGAGGAGGAGAAGAAGGAAACCACAAATAGGACTGGACATTGGAGCGCAGTGAGATTCCTGCAGGTGGCTGTCTTGGAGTTCGGCAGCTTCTCTAGGGACTCAGGGTGGGAGGGCTTGGTGATGGGCATCCTTGGAGTGGCGAGCAAGCACTGTGGGCTGGTGCAACACTGCCACCTGCACACAGGACACATTTAAGGATGTGATGAAGGATGCCCATCACCAGGCCCTCCCACCCTGAGCTCCTGGGCCCTCCCCCATGAGCATGTGGCCCCAAAGTCTGCCTCTAGGTTCGAAAGAATCCATCACTGTTATTAGAAAGAGTTCAAGCACCATGGCATAGACTGTCCCTCAGGAGTGCCCAAGGAGCTGAAACAGAACATTCTGCTTGTTCTCTGGAGGGTGTACCTGTAGCAGAAGAGGAAGACAGTGTGTGTGTGTGTGTGTGTGTGTGTGTGTGTGTGTGTTACTGCTCCTGTCTTCTTTGTGCTCCTAGCGGTTAAATTGCATGAAGTGTCAACAAAGCACCTCCATGTGGGGAGATAGAATCAAGCCTGGAGCTGCGCACATCTGCGGGTGGTGTCTCCTGGGTGGGGCTGGCGGAGGTGGGTTGCCAGGTTCTGAGGGGTAACTGCTCAAAGGAGGCTGACAGTTAGAGATGAAGGGCAGCTCCCCTTAGCTCTCTCGGCTGCAAGATAACATCAGAGCACACCCTGCCCAAGTGCTGAGCTAAAGCTGAGAGCCTGGGGGGCGGGGGGAGGAGGGAGGGGCACAGTGACCTGCCCCGTGGCCCAGGAGCCTGCCAGAGAGAGACAGGGCTGGGGACCTACTGTGTGTACACCTCAGAAGCTGGCTTCCTCCAGGTAACTATCCACCTGTAATTCTTTTACAGATGAGGGATCTGCGGGTCAGGGAAAGCAAGTGACTAGCCTTGGGTCATCACTGCTCTTGGGAGGCCCAGTCTGCCCATCCTGGCACTCTTTCCTTCCCTGTCAGAAACACTCAGTGCTCCTGCCCCACTGACCTGCTCTCCCATGAGGGCCTGATCCCGGGGTTTGTGGGAAAGTCTGACCTACACAGGGTCTGGAACAGCACAGGGCACAGGGCACCTGGATGACCTCAAGTCTTTGCCATGAGAAGACTTGTCTCTCTAAGAAATAACTTCTACATGAGCACAGACCTTCAGTGCAGCTCTGAACCAACAAGGGCTCCACGGTGCTTACTCCTTCGCTTCCTAGAGTCCCCCTAGGGATTGAACTCAGCTGTCATGGAGAGAACATTTCTGTGGCCTTTCCACCACTCTTCACTTCCAAACTCATAGCCAGAGTTCTGAGTTTGCATGGTTTTTTACCCCCATAAGCCTCGGTGTGTATGCAGATGTGTGTATGCTGATGTGTGTATATGCTGATGTGTGTGTATGCAGATGTGTGTGTATGCAGCTGTTTTCTATCCTGCTAGTTTTCTCTTTCAAATGGAAAGTCCACAACACAGTCTGTCTGAACTCTGTCACTGTGGGGACTGAATCTACAGCATCTTCTCTTGCCTGGTGGCCTTCACGGTCAAGGAAGCCAGGAATGAGCTCCTCACCCCCAATACCCTGAAGTTCCCTGATGTCCACGTACAGTGCGGTCATCTGCGTCCACAATATAATTAGGAACACTAGTTCATCTCTCAAAGGAGAGAGCTCTTTTGGATTAAAAACTGTGGGTTATAACAGTGAGCATGGTCCTTGTCATGGTTTCCTGCTGGTTGTGATTTCCCACTGCTTAGCACATACAGGTATTGTTACAGGAATACCAGCAAACACCTCAGAACAGAAAATGTCTCTCAGAGGAGGCATCCCTTGCTCTCCCCTCCATCTCTTCCATTCTCTCTGATGTCACCTGATGCCCCTCCCCCACCCCTGGGCCCTGGCCCCAACACAACTACTTTACAGGCAATACCAGAATTATCCTCCAGCATAACCAAATCATGGTCAGGTTTCCTTACTATAAAATATGTCCAAATGTTTATTACTCATTATTTACACAATGGAGTCTAAAGACCTTGGATTGGAGACCCTCTATGAGCTGATGCCTTGTTCTGTGCCCACCTCCTTCTTGCAGACCATAGGTTGTAGCCTAGACTACTCAATAGTTGCTGAGACAACTGTAAAATGACCTCTTCTCCCCTAGGACACCTCTCCCCCATCTGTCCCGTTTATGCTGGAAATCATCTTCCAAATCCTTGAACTCATCACAGTACATATTTACAGACCCTTTGCAAAGTGCTTACACTGTAGTTTTCATGTTATTAAAAGGGTTTATTTACAAAGTCATTTCTTTGTAAGACTCTTTTTATTTGTTTTATACAACTTGTCACATTTTCATCAGGCCTAGCATAGTGACATAGCCATGGCAAAGGCAATATAAATTTTGTTTAAAAATTGTTACTCAAAATTTTCAAATGATCACACCCTCTGCTCTTAGCCAAACACCACATTTCAAAGAATCCAGAACATTTCATCAACTCAATATTTAATTGTCTTCTAGATTATATGGCTATCATATCCCCTTGTATTTGATGTAGAAATCGAATGTGGTTATTGACTAAATATTCACAAATGTGGAGTAACAAGTTGTTCATTAAAAAATGTTTTCACCTATCAAGGTAAGATTTTTTCTTCAATGAAAGTTCACATGTACAAAGCCCTGATTTCTTCACATGGGAAACTTTATCATGATTCTTTTTGTCCCATTGACCACGTTTATATATCAAATATTTAATCCAAATGGATGCCTCAGAATAAGAAAACCTCAGCTTGTGACTTGGTAACTTTCTAATAGGTTGCTATATCTCCAACGATCTAAGGACCCTTGTTTATAATTGGGTGGCATCTATATTGAGTGCTTGGATGATGTTCTAGGTGATTCTTCCATAATGCCATTATAACTTTTGTCTTTACAACCTCCACATTATTTTATTTTTCTTTCAAGGAACTTCAGAATCATATTCACATTTTAAATGATTAATTTGGGATGGCTAGTCTTTACTGCAAATCTTCCAGAGATCTCTGTTATGCTGGTAACATGCTATACTGTAGGAGGATACTGGAAGTCAGAGAGAGGACTAACCAGGTTGTCACGAATTGTGCATTTTTAGTGGAGTTTATCCAGCAGTATGACCATCCATCTCTGAGCTGGCAGACCACCTAAACTCTCTCTGAAACCCCGCTCACCAGTGAAAAGCAACTCTCAAATGGGTCTATCTGAGGGCTCAACCCTGCACACCTACACAGAAATTAATCCTTGCTCTCATAACTGAGCCTTAGAAAAAGAATGAATTCACTGCCTAAAACTCACATTTTCACACAATAAACGCTGAAACTCAATTAGAAAACACTGGAGAGGAAATTGAATCGACATATTAGACCAAGTATTTATATAGCACTCCCTTTTTAGTTGCTCATCTTTTCTCTGATACAAAATATTTCTAGAAGAAACAGTGATGTCACATTTTCCCATCACCAGTAACACACTTTGGATCTGTGAGGTGAATGTTGGGCACATGTGTTTCGACAAAAAAACTCCCTGTGTGTTTCTACTGTATATTCATAGACAAATTTTCAAACCATCAGGAAACAGATGTGAATCGAATCTGGTTTATCACCATCTTATCCTGCCTGCTATAGAGGGAAAACAACAACACATGGGCTTACTTATTAAACACTTACTTATTATTTTTTAAACAAACAAACAAACAAACAAACAAAAATCACTGTACCAGGCTTGGGAATACAGAATGAAAAGGCGGGGCTGAACTCTCAATGTCTTGCTATGACCTCCTACATCAAGGAGATTGGTGTATTTTCATGAGAGTCTTAGAAATAACTTGTCAATTTCTAGAGAAAGCCTTCACTTGACTTTTATCAGAAGTGCATTGAGTATACAGGTCAATATGCTTGAATATACTTTTCAACAATATCAAGTCTTTCAATGGATGAATATGATGTATTGCCACATTCATTTAAATCTTTAATTTCTCTCAGTGATATTTTATAGTTCTTAGTTATGGGCCTTGCACAACATCACCCGATTTATCCCTCAGTAGTAAGAATTTCAATGGTATGATAAATCTTTCACATTTTTTCAAGAATTCAAAAATGACACTTGGATTTATTACAGATGATTTACTGAGGAATAAAATCCTAAATGCATAGACAGCACACACAAAATGATCCTAGGTGAAGGCAAACGTTTCCTGTCATGCCTATGAAGTATTCTTGTCTTAGTCATGCTTTTTGTGTAACTTGGTGGCAGTTAGACTATCTGCAGAACATGAATTCTCCACAGGACCGGCTGAGCAGGGGTTGAGTGAATGTTATTGAAACATGGGGGACCCTCCTTTCTCTCTACTCCAAACTACTTGCCATGTCTAAGTGCCTATGGGCAGACAAGCTCCAATTTCCCTGGGACTCCCTTCCTCATTTGTAAAAAGGGGATGGTAAGAGCTGGAGATGGATTTTGTAAAGTTTAAGTGGGAAACGTTTGTGTGAGTTGTATGTCACGCTTTAGATGATAAGCTATGGAGAATGGTGTTTTTCTGCTTAGATTCAAGTGAACCTTCTTTTAACAAGGCGTCCCTGTGGAGGAACAAACCCCCAACATCCAGGGTAGTTCCGCTGTCTGTACAAAGGATCTTGGCCATGATCAGGATTAGGAATGAACAGAAATTCTTGTTTTTGCTTCTGTTATGTAAACTCTACATGTCAGCAAACCTATTTATTCCTTCCTTGGAATAAAGTAGATGTCTATGTCTAATCTTGGCCCTTTTGTGTGAATTTAATAGAGTTTTCTTTTTAAAAACACACAGGTTGTTTATTAAACCACAAAATGTTGGGGCCAAGAGGAAACAGAAATCATGTGATCACAACCATGCATTGAAAATTTTATCTGTGGTTTTCCTGGGATTATCAAGGATTTCTTGTTGATCATTTGCAGTGACAAGAAACTTACCTATAGGTCAGATTATTTCATCTTGGCTTACTGATTAAATAGTCCTATTCAGCAGAAATCCCCCTGCCTGAATGTCCACCCAATGAAGTTACTCAGAAGTGAGTCAGCATTTTTTTTTCTCTTGGCAGCTCCTGGACACACGAATCAGGGTCCCAACTGAGTTTTCTTTCTTTAGCTAAGTAATTTCTTTCAATGTTGTTACTGTACTTGGCCTGGTTTTTTGGTCTTATACTAGCTACTTTCCGAATAAACTCTTATCTACTAATCTTACTCTTATACTTTATGCTCAGAATTAAGTAGGATGCCCTGGGTGTGTGAGATGAAGCAAACGGATGTAGGAAGCCATAGAGCTCATGTCCAGTAGGTGTCCCACTGTGTAAGAGGCTCCATCATTCCAGAGGGTGTTCAAGAAGGCACCAGGTCAAGAGCAATTCTGGGGCCTTCCTGTGGGACAAAATGCTAAGGTGTCATTGCAGCTGATACCTGGTTATAAAGAAGTCTCTCTCACTTCTCTCATTTCCTCTGCCTCTTCTTCTTCTTCCTCCTTCTCTTCCTCCTCCTCCTCTTCCTCCTCCTCTTCCTCCTCTTCTCTCCCCTCTTAACTTCTCCTCTTCATCCTATCTTCTTATCTCCTCTCTCTCTCTCTCTCTCTCTCTCTCTCTCTCTCTCTCTCTCTCTCTCTTCTTCATTATAAGTTATATTTTGCATATAACTGAGTCTCTTGGAAGCCAATCTTGTGAATAATAGAATTTATTACACATATAATACATATTATCCTTAGAAGAGCTTTCCTGAAAGTTAGCCTTACCCCTAAACACATTGGTTCTAGCGATGATCATGGATGATATGTCTGAGCCCCTGACTGGTACTGGGTATAGAGCGGGTTACATGTTAATGGAATGCCACATGGGATCTAATCATAAATCACTTACATTGCATATGAATCAAGCTTCATCCTACATTGTGAAGGTTATTTCTCATAAGGAAATGCTTCCTGACATGCCTCGCTGTTGCAGGCTCTTGGTATCTTCAGGTCCAGAGAGAAAGTAGCTTCATGCCCAGTTCCTGATGACAATAAGAGATGTTGAAAACTGAAATGAAAGGTTTTAAGTGACAGAGGGTATATTCTCTTCCTCAAAGTGAGTTACGTACAGCACGTTCCCTCCATCGAAATGCTCAGCCTATTTGGAGACGATGAGAATAACTGACTGTTTCCTGGTCTCATAAGGGCACAGCTATCTCCAACCCAATATTTAAGGCAGCCATTAAAGGACCATGGCATCCCCTGTGGTCACATAGCAAGGACAGGTCTGACGAGGACAAAGGCCCATAGCAGGAATTAGAGGGCAACACAAGTAAAGTCTCTTTCCTTTTGCAAAGTCATCTTCCTTCACTTCACAGGCTCACCTTCAGGGACGGCTATTAAATGCTCAAAAGAATCCCACAACACCAAAAAACTCCATACAGCTACACGAATGCCCCATGATGGCGGTGACAGGTGAGGCTGAGCCTGCTCCCCCTTGGATGACCATTCACAGCCAGCCCTTGCTTTCACAGCTTGGAGGGTCAGGATGATGACAGACAAGCAGAATTTGTCTCTGACTTCATCTTCTAGCGGAACGAAAAAGTCCACCTTTGAACTTTCTCTGGAGATGTCCTCGTCTCGCTGAAAGGAAGACAGAACCCACCCCACGGGCTGGAGCAACGAGCTTGGCCACGCTTCCCACAGAACCGAGGGCTGCTTGCCTTTGGGGCTTTCCTTTCACTGGGCGAGCTCAGAGATATGTCATCGCTGACTGCTATCTCATAAGCATGATTTACAACAGAGACGCCGTGTCATCTGGGTTTCATTAAACTATAAATTTAACAAAATCTGCATCCAGGAAAGCCGACAGCTCAACACCCACAGCCGCCCTTCTTCCAGTGCCCTTCGGCGGTTGGTCCCCCTGGAACAAACACAGCTCAGCAGCGCCCACCAGCCACTTGTGGGAAAGCCTGACGCCCACAGGATTCCTCTCCACAGACACAGGGGTGCGCATGTGCGTGCATGCACCCCCCAGCACAATGGATTTTTATGGTTATTCCAAAGCAAATAAACTGCGTTCAAACATGACAAATGACAGAAAAAGTCATGCCATGTCAATCGAGAAATACACATTTACAAACCAGACTTGTTACCGAAAAAGCACGAAGTGCCTTGGCTGACCTCGCTGGGAAGGAGCTGAGGGAACATAGGGTGCCCGGTGAACACAGTGGTTCCGCTAAAATGCATGGTTCTGCCCCGGGACGCACTCGTCTGCTCACAGGGATTGTATGAAAGTCTGTTCCTGTTGGTTCCCTGAGTGAGTGGACAGCTTTGTGCTGTCTTATGGGGTTGTCTTGTAGCTTCAATGACCACGTAAGCTCCTGGGAAGATGGAAAGACATCACCCTACAATTCTCCCCTTTACTTTATAGAACAGAGCTTATAGAATCAGCCAAAAGGAAGAAAAAAGGGTGTGGGGTCCTGAGCAGAACCTGGGTTAAGTAAGCAGAGAAGTGCACTTAACTTTCTCGAAGATATGAGCGCAGCGTTCCCCGTCACCAGGCTCAATCTGGACTAGAGCGAGAACAAGCGTCCAGGATCCAGGAAGACTCACTTAAGTTACTGTGATGATGGGCATTTTATTAGAATTGCTCACCTTGTAATAAACAAATAACAATGGAGAAAGGCAGCGACGTGACAGAAGGGTTTCTTCACACAAACCCCCCAAATTTGGGTTTCTCATCAGGAGCAGAGCTTTTCTGGGACCCAATCACTTCCACGCAGTGGCTCTGCCCTCATCCATGACCAAACCTGTGCCAAAGCCATCTGCACGGAGCTGGAGACCAAGGGAATTCTGTGGAGTGGACGGCTGTGCACCAGGACGGAAGCAGCTCTGTACACATGCCATTGGCCATGCCCAACTTTAAGGACAGCGGGAGCATCTCTGACTGTGCGTGCACAGGAAAGCAAAGAAATGGGCGAGGCACAGCTTGCCAGTCTCTGCCAACCCAAAGAGAAGAAGGAATCTGCCAACCTTCCTCTCCCAGTCAAAAGGCATCCAGGAGCCACTGCTTATGTGCACTGAGCCTGGGGTTAGAATTTAGGGAGGATTTGCAGCAGTGGTTCTGGGGACTGGATTCTGAGCTCCTTACCAGGGAGTCCCTTTTCCAGAGCGGGAGCATCAAAAATGGGATTTCTGCCATGGGCTAGGGTCTTGGTATGCTGAGTAGTAATTAGTATGGCTTTTTGGCCATTAGAAGTCAACTTTATCAGTTGTTGCTACCTCGGGGAATGTCTTTTCATGACTTTTTTTTTGTTTTTTAAACTTGCAAATCTATATGTATTCAATCATGTAGAAATGTATTCACTTATCTTTGCATTTCTCTGAGGCAGCCGATAAAATACGTAAAATTCAATCAGAAAAAAATAGACCAGGTCATTGAAAAGGTGGTGGTATTGAGCATGGCATGTGATGAAGCGAGGAGGGAGGATGTGACACATCATGTGCACATGTAACAGTGGCCCAAGTGAGGAAGAAGGCTCCCGAGTGGGGGGCACAACTGCCTTCCTGACGTGCTCTTTCCTGCAGAGTGTCCCCAAACTCAGTAATCATCCCAACGGAAGAGAAGGAAACGCGCGGAAGAAAATGTTGAATGTGAGGAATGAAATCAAACAGCAGCTGTAGAGAGAAGAGGATGGGCCGGCAGTTATTACGGAGAGCAAGCAAGCGCAGAGCAGAGGCGAGGAGGGCTCTGCAATCTCACTCACTGGAAGGGAAGAAAAGCACAAGAGCAAGTCTTTTTTTGTTGTTTTAATAGATTTTTATTGATTTCAGAGAGGAAGGGAGAGGGAGAGAGAGAAAAATAACAGGGAGAAGAGAGAATCACAGATCGGCTGCCTCCTGCATGCCCCCGCTGAGGATCAAGCCTGCCACCTAGACATGTGCCCTGACTGGAATTGAACTGTGACCTCCTGGGCCACAGGTTGACTCTCAACCACTGAGCCACACAAGCCAGGCTGTTTTCCATTTTTTAAGGAGGGCTGTCAGACCCCAGCACACACAGTGGAGAACAGGGGAGGAGAAGGAGAGGGAGAAGCGCCAAGTGCACAGACATCCATAAAAGGGCGCCTGGCGTTCGTGTGTTTGACCAGATGCTATAAATAGAGGATCTCAGCATTCAGAATGCAGGCGGAACGTCCTAAGATAACCATAAGCATCTTATTAAAAAATGGTGTATTTACCTTCCACATTCTATCAAAGTATAAAAGGAAATAAACATGCACCCAAGTGCCAGCAGGAGTAGTAAAAACAGAGTGAATTATTGTGTATATGCACATGAATATTTTAATGCAAAATGGGAATTTAACTAAGAAAACAATAGGGAGACGGTTCAATAATTTATGGTTCCCTAAATAAAATATTATACAGCTATTAAAACGAACACTGTGGAAACACCATAGCAACCAGGACAATTGTTTATTATGTAATAACAGTGAAGAAAGCAAGGCAAGATGATAGATGTACTGCGGTTACAATGCATGCAAAACCAATGTGGGAAGGCGACGAGAGGAAATGGGGCAAGGATTACACTGAAAATGATGGAGATACCGAGGACTCTTTAACTTAAATTGTTTAACTGTTATGTGATTGCCTCAATAAGGAGAAGCAGAGGTGGAGGGGCAAGAATAAAAACTCTTTGACTTCTCTCCATGTTTAACTTAGAAGCAAATGTCCCCACAAGCATTGCCGGATCAGCAAGGTGAGTGTGAGGCCGCTGCTGCTGGCCCAGGCCGTCCTGGGAGTGGCCTGGCGCAGCCCTGCCCAGCCTTTCTCAGGGCCCAGAGATGGACGTGTGGGTCTCACAGCGCCAGGAGCATCAGGTGTCCCGTGCGTGTTCTGGGCTCCTGGGGCCAGCCCTTGGGCTTCTGCCTCAGTGTCTTCTCAGGTCAGTATTGACAAGAGTGGTGACTAGTGTGCCCTGGGCCTCAGTTTCCTCCTGTGTCAACCCGACAGGCTGGTGTGAGGACTGAGCAGAGTGCAGTGCTTTTAAACAGGAAAGGGTCACACCGATAGGAACAAACAGGGACCGTTACATGGGGCACTGTAAGATGCAATAAAAATGTTCCTACCTTGTTATCCTCTCAGCTCCTCCTCCTCCTCCTTCTCCTCTGTCTTTGCCTCCTTCCTGTCTCTGTCAGTCTAGCTCAGTTTATGATCTCTCCCTTATAGTTTTCTCTCTGTCTCTGTCATACATGCAAGCATTTACACACTCATCACACTCATCACACCTACTCACATCCTCTGCTCCAAGGATTTTCAGCCCTGTGTTAGTGAGCGCACCTCCTCTCTCCTGCCTCCATGAGCATGTGCTCATCCCTCCTGCTCACCTAACTCACCTCTCTCGCTCCCTCCAGTTCCCCTGCAGCACCCTCCTGTGCGTCTGTTAATAAGGGTTTTGTTGCTGTCAGTGGCAGGACATGGTTCTGCGCTGTGGAAGGCTGTCCTGCCCTTCAGGTGGCCCCGGGTGGCCCTGAGATGCACACCAAGGAAGTTTCTCCAATAAGGCATGACATAGGCTGTAACAATGCGAAGATCCCCACAGTTTCAAAGCGCTTCACCACTATTTATTTTATAATTTCAAATAGAACATTTTAAATGTATTGTTTATTATTAACACCATCACAAGTTGAGCTGTTCAGTAGAACAGATTGTGTCAGTATCGCCATTTTGTAGACGAGAAAAGTGAGGCTCAACTATGTTACAAAACAGGTCTAAGCGACATATCTCATCAGCAGCAGAACTGGGACCAGCATCCAGGGCTGTCTGAGCCCCAATCCTGATGCGCCGAAGGACATACGCTTATCTAACTGCCTAGGATGGTTCTACAAGGCTGGAGGGCCATGGCCACCCTGTGGCCGCTGAGTTAGCAGATGGCTTTGTGAATGGGAATTACTGCTGCATTACTGACTCAGCATGTTGGGGGCAGGGCCCAGTCATTTTCATTTCTAACGAATGTTCCAGGCAGTGGGTGATGCTGACCTACAGGTGGCCCTTTCAGGTTGCTCATCTCTGCCAATCTTCGGAAACACTTAACATAAACTGCCCACCGGCCCTCCCTCAGGCCACCGGTTCCTTCTGTGAACAGCCCTAAACATGCCGGGGTGGGTGGGAATGGTGTGAACTTCTCCTGGCCGGGCTTCCTCCTTGTACACGCCCTCGGAAGTCACGTTTAATGAAGTGCGCGGTGGGCAGGGAGCGCCGAGTGCATGGTCTTTGGCCTCGTTAATGTTTAGAGCTTCCTGCACCTCGAGGAAAGGAGGCTCAGCGGCATGGCTGAGGGACCTCGGGAGCACACAGGCCCATTCAGGGCCGCAGGAACGGCTAATGAGCATGTAAAATGTTAACTCCCGTGAAAGAGAAAAATAACTGCGAGGGCAATCTTCGCCGGGGAAATGGATCATTCCAGATTAGGCACATGTTGTTTCAGGTGGCCACGCTCACTGCTTCCCACCTGAGCCTGCAGTGGGAAAACGAACCCACAAACCAGAGGGCCGCCCGGAGCACAGCAGCCTGAAGGCAGCCCTATTAACAGGAACTGAATACCATGAACTTGGGAAGTGTGCGCTGTGGTCCTCCTGCTGCTAAAATGCAACCCCCCCACCCCCCTTGGGGAACAGGCCAGGGCACTTCCCCCCCAACCCCCAGGCACCAGGTGGGAGGCGGTTAGCTCACCTGGGGTCACCTGGGTGATGACTCCCAGGGTCCGGAGTATGCTGTGTGCTGGGTGCACATGGGTAGTGATGGTTTGGGGCTCAGGATAGAAGCTCAGACAAACTGTATTTGGAAGCAATTGTACCCCATTCATTCCCTTTGGAATCTGACTTCCCTAATACACCTCAGTCATGGGACATATTAACCAGGGCGGGAGTGGGCGAGGCACACCCCACCTGTGCTCACTGGGGTTCCCTGCTGATGGTCTTGAGTTAACACCATAGAACCTGTCTCCAGATCACAGTTCACGGGAGTTCCAGCAGAGTACATTGTGTGGCCCGGCTGGTGTGGCTCAGTGGTTGAATATGGACTTAGGAACCAAGAGTCACCAGTTCAATTCCAGGTCAGGGTACAGGCCTGAGTTGCAGGCTCAATCCCCAGTAGGGGGTGTGCAGGAGGCAGCCAGTCAATATTTCTCTCTCACCGATATTTCTATCTCCCTCTCCCTCTCCCTTCCTCTCTCTCTAAAAAAAAGTTCCTTGTGTGTTTATTGCTTAAACTGAGAGTGGGGAGTTGATTAGAGATTTGTTAAAAAAAAAAAGACATCCTGGAAACTGTGTGCAAAGAATCTCAGAATGAAAGTAGCTCTGAATAGAAAAGTCACTTATGAGGTTTTAATGATACACCTCATTTTTGAAGAAGGAGAAAGTCACAATGGCTCTAATGTGAGCAGGAAACACAGGAGGAGGATTAGGTTAGGGAAGGTCCTGAGAGAAACTGAGGCATGTAGTTGTAGTAAAGTTGAGCTTGAGGACCTGTGACACATACATATGTGTGTGCTCATCAGACAATTAGATATATACAGGTACAGGGGTCAGGAAAAAAGGCTAGACAGGTGGTAGAAACACACCCACATGCGTGCATGTGTCTCCACATATACATGCACACACAGCTGAGAGTGAGCCACCCACCAGGAAAGCAAGAAGATGAAGCGTGAAATACAATGGGCTTGTATTTCACAGATTTTGTAAGTGTATTAAATGGGCTCTCCAGTTCTTAACAATCATTTTAAATGATTATATATTACTTTGCTAATGTTAATCATGTTTAGGAAATGAAATATAAACTTTTCATAAATTGTGCTTATAATGAAGATATAACCATGTGTTCAACTTTTATTTCCAGGTTGGTTAAGGCTACAGTCCATTATTTCCTAAGACTAGGTAGAAGCATTCATGAGTGTTTATTTTATTATGATTCTTTAATAATAAATATCATCCAGTAAATCATATAAAATATTATATGCATTCTTTTATCTATATTATTCCTCAAAATAATAAAAACATCCCAGGGATACAGTATCAGAACTGAGGAGAAAAGTATTCAAATCTTAATTCTACCAGGCAGGTGGAGATGCGATTATTTCATTCCCTGTTTGAAATACAGCCCATGGTTCTGACCTACAATTGCGATCATTCATCCATCCACTATTAATCAGGGTCCTCAAACTATGGCCCGCGGCCACATGCGGCCCACCGAGGACATTTATCTGGCCCGCCGGGTGTTTTTGCCACCTTGTTTTTTTACTTCAAAATAAGATATGTGCAGTGTGCACAGGGGTTTGTTCATAGTTTTTTTTTGTTTTTTTTTTTAACTATAGTCCAGCCCTTCAACGGTCTGAGGGACAGTGAACTGGCCCCCTGTTTCAAAAGTTTGAGGACCCCTGCTTTCATTCCATTAATATTTTCTGGGTGAACACTTTGCCAGGTACTATGCTGACTCCTGACAACACAAGGACCAATAAGACAGAGCTGTTTGCCCAAGGAGTTGGTGGTCAGGTAGGACACTATCAGTTACCGTCCCATTGGAGAGAGGCGTACATAAGGTGTGGAAGAACCCAGGAGGACCTGTGATATGGAAAGAAGAGTTTTACTGAGATGAAAGTTGAGCTGAATAGCACAGATGAGAAGCAAGGAGCTGGTGAATGTGGGTAGGAATAGTATTTGAGGAAGAGGGAACGATCTGTGAAAAAAAAATACATTTCTAGAAGCATCTATGTTAGGACTGGCATGCAGCCCGGGTAGCACTCTTAGCTTGAGGACAAGCTGCTCTGTCCATGGCCCATGTGTCTGCTTCCTGATACCCGGGACAGACTGTGCTATTGTCAGTCTGTTGGAACTGTCTCCCAGGACTGAGTGCTGCTTTGCTTGGTTCCACTTCAACTCAAAGTCTTCCGACAGCATACATGATCTGCGTGAACTGTGATGGGAAGAAACTCACGTTCAATACCGATTGCCACCATGCTTCCAGGAGAAGGCTGCAGGATGGTTTGCCCAATGTGTGTTTAGCATGTAGCAACACATGGCTTGGAATTTTAAAAACTTCAGTGCTAGTGCTAGAAGAGATTAAGCAACCCAAAGTGCATCCACGTGGCTAGTAAAAGTCTCATCAGGCAGAGGGACCAGGACAATTTCTCCTACCCTAGATTCTGATAAATTGCAGATTTTTTTTTCCCTATAGTGAAGTGGAATCAGCAGCTTTAGAACGTGTCATCAACGAAAGGAAGGGAACCCTGTGATATCATGCATGATGCTTCCTAGTGCAGGGACACCCTCTCAGACCTCAACTCCCTTGCCTTTGACCAATTCTCGGGCAATGGTTGGTGTAATTTAGGCAAGTGCCTTAGCTTCTCCGATCCTCACTTCTTCATCTGTTACAATGGACTCAAAGGGAAAAGAGGAATGACTTACATAGGGTGAAGTATGATGAACAGTCTTGAGAATGGCATTTATCAGCAAGAAAACACTCAACAAATGACCATGGGTACAGGTAGATATAGATGGGAAGACCTGCACACATGTGTGTGTGTGTGTGTGTGTGTGAATTTCTTCTAATGAAGAATAAACTGAAATGTTTCCAACTGAAAGACCAAATAGCAGCTGAATGGCAGTGGCCAAAATCTCTGATTCTTCATTAGCTTGAACATGCTTTTTCTCAAGACACACAAATCTAGGAAGTGAAAAGCCTACTATCTTCTCTAATAAAAGAGTAATGCTGAAATTGACCATTTCTCTGGGATGCCTAAGCCATTCCCACCAGCCAATCAGAGTGGCTGTATGCAAATTAACCCAGCCAAGATGGAGGCCAACCACCATGGAACTAGATCAAACAGGAAGCTTCCGTTGTACCAGGAGTAAACTGTCAGCCTAGGCTGGCTGGGCCTCTCTCTGCTCAAGGCAACATAGTTGCAATTATAAAAGCCACCGAGCTGAAGCAAACAGGAGGCTTCCGTTGCACCAGTGATGGAGGAAACTCTCTGCCTAGACTAACTGGGCCTCTACTAAGGCAGCATTGTTTCAATTATAGAGCTGAAGCCAACAGGAGGCTTTGTTACCTGCCCAGGCCTTGGCTTAAAGCAACAGTGTTTCAATTATAGAAGACAAATAAACCCCAGAAACCTGATTCCAGCCAGCCTTGCTGGGACTTTGGGTCAATGGGAGCTGTGAGCAGCCTGAAAGCCTGAAAACGGCCCCCAGCCCTGCACCCAGGCTGGCCAGGTACCCCAGTAGGGACCTGAACCCTGAAGAGACTGTGGGCAGCCTGAAAACAGCCCTCAGCCCATCACCCCTGCTGGCCAGGCATGCCAGCAGGTAGACATCCACAGAGGGTCCCAGACTGCAACAGGGCACAGGCCGGGCTGAGGGATCTCCTGAGTGCACAAATTTCTGTGCACTGGGCCCCTAGTATAATATATGGTGCAACCAATCCCTCTTGAAAATACATGAAGTATTAAGAAAGGTATACTTCACTGCTTAGCTTCATAGAGGCCTCTATCTAAAGCAATGAAAATCACTGTTTCAGGAAAAAATACTCTGACTGTAGTTGTCTTTATATATAATTTCTTAGAACCTGCCAGTATTTTGTCACTGAAGAAATAAAAAAAAAATGTCACTAGTGATAATGAGAAGTGTGCTGATAAAAAAATGAGTTGTGCCCTGGCCGGTTTGGCTCAGAGGATAGAGCATCGGCCTGTGGACTGAATGGTCCCGGGTTCGGTTCTGGTCAAGGGCATGTACCTTGGTTGCAGGCACAACCCCGGTACAGCATGTGCAGGAGGCAGCTGATCGATGTTTCTCTCTATCCCTCTCCCTTCCTCTCTGTAAAAAATCAATAAAATATATATTTTAAAAAATGAGTTGCTTGGCAACAGATTAACTTACTTAAACTTTTACCGCTGGTTTACCAAAGAAGCTGAAAAGAGAAATGTGCAGACAATGGTAAAATCCTCAGGATCAGAAGCTCCAGGACACCCTCTAAGGGAGAAGACACCCTTGTCTGTAAACTAAAGCTGGGAGTTTGCAAACTACATTTCCCAAGCTTCCTTGCCAGCAGATTTCCTGTTTGGTGCTGCCAATAGGAGGTGCCTGGTGGATAGAGATCTAAGAAGGAGAGAGAAACTAGAGGTCTGTGCCTGGGACAGCGTGGAAGTGGCTGGAGATGGTCACGAGTGTGTGGGGAGTGCAGATACCAGTAACTCAAGCAGAAGTAGCTCCTCTTTTGTAGCTTCAACCCTGGCAAGTGGTACCATCTTAGGCAGATTCAGGATTGACCATGTCTCCAAAAGCTCAGAAGTAGGTAAGGACCTGTGGACTCCAGCTGAAGGGTGTTAGTGTATTCTGATCTCTGGGTAAAACCATTCTTCCTTTTGGTTCCTCCACACCATTTATTTTCTCTTCTGTTCCCCCAGTCCCCATAATGCCTCCCCTGTATTAAATTCTCTGTTTGAAATACCTAAAGTCTTCATAAGTTTCAATTTTATATCCCACATATGAATGAGATCATATGGTTCTTAACTCTTCCTGTCTGACTTATTTCACTTAGCATAATGTTCTCAAGGTCCATCCATGTTGTCGTACATGATGCTATTTCATCCTTTTTATGGCTGTGTAGTATTCCATTGTGTATATGTACCATATCTTCTTTATCCACTGCTTTATCACAGGGCACTTTGGTTGTTTCCATGCCTTGGCCACTGAGAATAATGCTGCAATGAATATGAGAATGCATATATCTTTGCGTGTAAATGATTTCAAAATTTTCAGGTATATACGCAAGAGTGGGGTTGCTGGATTGTATGGCACTCTATTCTTAATTTTTTGAGTAATCATCAGGCTGCTTTCTACAGTGGTTGTACCAGTCTGCATTCCCACCATCCATGATTGAGGGTACCTTTTTTCCCACAACCTCTCCAACATTGTTATTGCTTACCTTATTGATAATGGCCATTCTAACAGGAGGTAGTTCATTGTAGTTTTAATTTTCATTTCCTTAATTGCCAGTGAGGTTGAATATCTTTTCATATATCTATTGGCTGTTTGTATGTCTTCTTGGGAGAGGTGTATTTTCAGGTCCTTTGCCCACTGTTTGATTGAATTATTTATTTGTTTGGTGTTGAGTTTTATGAGTTCTTTATATTTTGGAAATTAAACCTTTGTCAGAGCTACTGTTCACAAATATTACCAGAGGGAGGGGGTTGGTAAGAAGGGGGTCCTTATATGGGGTGACAGGAGCAGATTTGACTTAGGGCAATGGGCACATGGTACAGATTTTGTAGCTTAGAAATTCACACATGAAACCTATATGTCCCTGTTGACCAATGTCACCCCAGTAAAATTTAATTAAAAAGAAAAATCTCTAAAATGATTTTTGACTGAATACTGAACCAGGTGCAATCTCCAAGCAGGTCACAGACTCCCTCATTAGACTCATTACAGAGCAATATGATATGGGCAAAAATAGAAAAAAGCATTATGTACCAAACTAGGAAGGGTGTTATGATATTTAATTTAAATCTCTTGATAGATAGGTATAGATATGGATATAGATACTATAGATTAGATGTAGATATGGATATAAATATGGCTATGGATATAGCTACTCTCTTGGATCTGTTTCTCTGGAGAACCCTGACTGATATAAGTAGGGAGGTGACGATGATTGTAACTGATGTTGCAGGTGGGCAAAGGGCAGACAGAGTTAACTCTGGGTATCAGCTGAAGGCTTTGGGACTTTATTCTAGGATTCATGTGAACTACTCCTAATTTTTAGGGAAAGGAGTGAAATGGTAATTTATTTTCTTGAAAACCCCCCTGGCTGTAGGGGTGTGGAGGATGGATCTCCAAGGAGGCGAGATTTAGGAGAGCATGTTGCTAAAAGGAGCAATTCCTCAGAGCACTCAGCCAAACTTATCAGTGAGGCAATGATATGTTTTCCACTTTCCAGCCGTTCAGACCCTCATAATAGAGTCCAACTCACTCTTCTCTGCTGACATCTGACTATGTCACTGTCAGCATGGGCCACCCTGGGGCATGGTTTCTCCAGGTCTTTGCTTTTGATCAGATCACAATGTTGAGGAAGAACAGGTCAAGGTGTAGCTGCCACCTAGCAGACTGATTTAGAGTATGGAGCTGTTATTCTTTTTTTTAAATTTTTATTTTCCAATTATAGTTGACATACAATATTATTTTAGTCTCAGCTGTACAATATAGTGATTAGACCTTTATGTGCCTTAAGAAGTGGTCAGCCCAGTAAGTCTAGTGCCCTTCCAACACCACATGTGGTGGTCACAGAATTACTGTATTTCTCACTGTTATTCTCCAGAACCATTTACATGGCCACAGCCAGACGTGGACAGTGTGAGCACCAAAAGGTCCACGGAAGCAGAGATGGCTTTTATGTACAGGCCCTGACAGGCTTCATGGTCTATTTTTGTTAAAAGGTCCACGTCCCAGGGTCCTGGTCTGGGCTTAGTGTGAGTTCTTGTTATCTCATTCATTGCTTTCCAGAGTGATGTAAGCTTGTCTCCACTCTGCAAAACCTTCAAATGTAGAACCAAGAGTGTGTTTTCCATGAATTTAATGAAACCTAAGCTTCAGAGCCCTCTAGTACGTGGGCCCCACCCAGGTCCCCAGAGACCCTGGCAGTGCTTTTAGATAGTCATATGGTTTTATAAAATCCAAAAAAGTAAGATATTTTAACCACAATCAATTAAGACTGCTGCTTCTTTCCATTCCTTCTTCTCTGCCAGACTTCCCATTATGTTGGGTGGTGTTATAGCAGTCATGGGCATTTTGAGTATCTAGCAGGGAAAGGACTTGGGTTGAGGTTAGTTTGAGTTTATCGAAACTCACAGTCACTTCCAGAACAATTGACTTATTGTTAACCATCCTGGTGTAGGAACAGATTCTAAAAATAGTTCTACCACCCACTGTGTGGCTTCACCCAGGCGGGTGACCCAGAAATGCAGGACCAAAGGGGGGCTCGCAGGGGACACGGGCCCCCCAGCCACAGAAGTGTGTGGAGAGTCCAGAAGAAAGAGGTCCCAAAATGCATGGAGCCAGAGGCTAATCTGTGGGAAGTCTTTCCAACTTTCAAATGTGTAAACTTGTAAGCAGATAATCTGAAACAGAAATTCTATCTTCTAAGAATGTACTTGATAATACAGCCCACACAATGGAAATACTCCATTTTTTTTTTTTTTTACTTTTAGAAGGAAATCTGAGTAAATAGAATAATTAAAATGACTTTTCAAAATCTTGCTGATTTGACTAAACCTACCAACATTGACAAAAATAACAAACTCTTAGGATGCTTTTGCTACAAAGACATTATGACAAGCTGGTGAAGAAATGTTGTCAAAAAATGTTTAAGAATGTTACAGCACAAGAAAACTCCAATTGACCCGAAGTCTTCTAACTTTTAAACAAAAGAAATGTGATGGCGGTGTTTGCAGATTACACGGCAGTGGTAATAATTTCCATGGCGTTGCCAACGAGGAGCTAGCATATGAAAGAAGATTTTCTGAAATATTAATAACTAAAGGAAATCAACCAACTGTGTAAGAGAAATGGCTGAATTATATTTCTCTTCTTTTTATAAAAATGTTATGAAATCATTGTCATAAGAGCACGTTATTAAAGATTATACACTTGCTGTGCGATGTTGCTAATGAAGGCTAATCCACTCATAGCTCCTTTTGGAGCTAAAAGATGTCAACTCTGATCCAAAGAGCCTGAAGACTATTGATGTTTAGTAACTATTGTCTGAATGAAGAAAGGAGTACATTAATCAATGCATTTGTAAGCATCACGTTTTTCTCTTCCATGTCATATACATGTATGTGTATAAGTGTGCATTAACTATATAATTAGGAAAATTCTGTTATTTATCATGGTAATAATAATCAACATTCACTATATACCAGATATTGGCCTAGGCACCTGATGTTTTTCCAAATGTCTGCGTGCATGTCTCCTCTAAGGGAATCCACTTTGCTTGCTCAGGGTGGAGAGAGTCAGTGATTCCAGAGTAGACCTATTTTTGCCATCAGTGACTTAGGCAATTGGACTTTTCCTAAAGGTGAGAAAAATAAGCTCTCACAGTATATTGAATTGCTTTGGTTTCTTTATAAAAATCCTATCCCACAGTAGAGGGAAAGAGCATAGCTTTGAAGTCACGAAGATCTGAGATGAAGTCCATGTTCTATTATTTCCTGGGTGAGGGACCTTGATAAGCTGCATAGCTTCTTACTGTGTCATGATTAGACAGTGGAAATGTCAGTGGGAGCATAGCAGTGAAAGGCAGAGTTTAATGTCTATAATTTTTGGAGCTATTTCACCAAAGCTTAAATGTAGAAATGGGGAAGGGCAGGAACTGTGTTCTACCCTCAACTCCCTCCCCCACTCCAGGCAAGTTGCTGCCCCGAAGCATGATGCCATCCCTTTGTTATGTATTAAGGGTTTTCTCAGGGAAAAAAACCTGGGCTCAGAGAGCCCAGAGACTGCTCTTCACCCAGTGGAGGGCAGTTGGCTAATTGTGCCATAAATCTGCGCTAATCACATCCTACATACAATATCACTTTAGTCTCAGGTGTACAACATGTGATTAGACATTTATATGCCTTAAGAAGTGATCACCTCGGTAAGTCTAGTGCCCTTCTGACACCACACAGGGTGTCACAGCATTACAGCATTACACCAGTCACAGCTCTTCCACTCATAACCCCAGTCATGAGCTGTAGCCACACAAGCCCACTTGTCCCCCCTCATGCACACCTCATTTTCCCACATCTCCCTGCGGCCTCACACCCTGCTCCTCTCACTGGGACACTCTTCTCTCTGTGTCCATCCGTGAACACTTACCAACCCTTCAAGGTCAAGCTCCCTGACCCTTCCTCACTGTATGCACACTCTTCCCTTCTTATAAGAACACCACCCTCTGACGTCATTTAACCTTAGTTACTTCCTCAAAGACCCCATCTCCAAAGACAGTCACATTGAGGATTAGGGCTTCAACATATGGATTGTGGGGAGGTGACCCAATTTCGTCTGTAACGAGAGGGGACCACTGAACCTGGAAGAATGTGGGCCATCCAGCTACTACATCCCTCTGTAAGAGGTGCTTGTTTGGGGGCTTTAGGGACATTCCTAACAGAGGCAATGACAAGACGTGTCTTCTGATAGATGCCAACACCAATGAGCAGCCCTAGGATGAAGTCTGTGTCTGCATCAGCTTAGAAGCTGCCTCAGTGTCACGCTCCAGCTACTGCCAGGCTGAAGGAAGAGGCTTAGGACAAGGCTGGGGAGCTGGGGACCAGCATGTGGGTCTAAGTCAGGAGGTTGTCCTTCTAAGACCAAGACAGCTAAGACTGAGATACTGAGCTATCTCGTTTGCATCTTTCATTCTGTGGGAGATTCGAGCCCAGAGGACGCGTTCAGTGGATTTCCACCCTGTGAATTTCTCACGGTGTGTGTGTGAGCACATGGTGAGCCCCATCACTGGAGACTTTCAGAAGGTGGCTGCGCATTGGGTGAGACCTTTGACATCCTGGCCCCGCCTAGCATTCTGACTCTCTGCTTACTTAATAGAGTGGACCAGGCGACACTGCCCATCCCTTTCCACACTGCGTGCGTGTTCGTGGTCTGCACTACCATCCTGTCAGCCATGTTCACCTTTTGCATCTGAATTTGCTTCATTTTTCAGTGGCATTTCAAGAGGGTGACAGGTCCCATGTGTTATGTATTAGAAATATGTTACTTCAAGGTAATTTTCATGGTTCTTTGCTCTCTGGATGCACATTTTTAGGGAGTGTTAATGATAGCTCGTTAAAGGCTTTCTCTTCTGTCAGCTGGGTTCAGAGGTTGAACTTGGCCTATGACCCAGGCTCCATGGCTGGTCAGAAGGGGCAGGTAACTGACTGATTGCTGACTCCAGCCCTTTCTAGGAGGCATGCGAATTCATACTATTCACCTCAACTGTTAAAACACACAAAGCCGACCCAAATAGAACCCAAAAGCCCATTAGAAACATAGTCTGTGCTTACATCTCCCTGACTTGTATCATAAATTAGAGATTTCGAAGAGAATGAGTCATAGAAAAAGGAAAAATAATAACCTGGTTTGGCAATCAGCGTATTATATCTCCCTGATGACTCATACCACCAGGCTCGAATCAGGACACACAGAGTTCCTTTTGGAAAGAAGTGCAGTTAAAAATAAAAGCAAAACTAGGAAGAAAAACTCATAGACTTTTGAACTGTGCCTAGAACTCTCCCTGCCCTGGCTTTCCTAATGAGGGCCTGGAGGGACAACAAGTAGGAGCGCTTGAGTCATGAGGCAGGAGGCAGGAGGCAGGAGGGAGCAGTCTCCTTGGAGCAAAGGCAGACGGAGTTCTGCACAAAGTCCTCTGGGAAAAGATGGGCAGCATAAGCCAGAAAGTCTGTCCTAAACGCCAGAGGGCTCTTCCCATGGAATCATGGTCCCACGGAAGAGGTTCAGGTTCTGGTGGTAAACTTGCATCTGAACGCTGGCTCTACTGGAATTAGCTCTATAACCTAGAAACCTCGGGCCACTTCACTTTCTGGTCCTTAGATTTCCTACCTGTACCAAGAGGACCACAATGCCAGGCCATTGTAAAGATCAACTAATACCAAGTGTGTTAAACACTTAGCTTGGTGCACATGTGCATTTATAGATGAAACTTCCAATAATTCTTGGCCTCAAAATAGCAATTGTATTTTTTTTAAGTGCAATAATTCTAGCCATCGCTGGTTTGGCTCAGTGGATAGAGCCTTGGTCCATGGACTGAAAGATGGCAGGTCCAATTCTAGTCAAGGCATGTGTACCAAGGTTGCAGGCTCAATCTCCAGCCCCAGTTGGGGCGCATGTGGGAGGCAGCCAATTGATGTGTTTCCCTCACACCGACATTTCCCTCTCTCTGTCTCTTTCCCTCCCACTCTCTCTAAAAGGCAATGGAAAAATATCCGTAGATGATGACACACAACAACAACAAAAAGTGTAATAAGTCTGAGTGATGGTGAAGATGTAGGAAGGAATCCATGGCTCAAGTGAGGGCAGATGGTTCAGTCACTTCAGATGACAGCTCGTGGTAAGGGATACTGAGCCAGCCCTTGACCAGAGGTTCCACTTTTAGATGCGACCCTAGAGAAAGTCTTGCACTTGTACACAAGGAGACATGGATAAACATCATCACGACACTTTATTATATAATAGAAAATGTTAGAAAGTCTAATTGCCCATCGTCACACACAAAAAAAATGGGCAATAAAATGTGCAGTAACTCCATTGTAAAAAATATTATCTGTCCGTTAAAATGAAAAGAGAGGTAAATTTACTCTGCAGTAAATTTTATGACTATTTGGTCAGTAACGAATTTTTAGGTAATTTTATTAGTATAAAAGTTGTTATTTATTCTCCTACGGTCCTTTCATTTATTTTAACAGCTGTAGGCTCTCTATTCCCTTACGATCCTGTCAAGGACTATTAAGCTTCTTTGGGTGGCCAGTCGAGGTTATCCCAAAAGGTCAGATAAAATATAATCAGCGTGTTGCTGCACAACATAGTCAAAGAGAGTCTAAAAATGCATGCTATGCAGCCGCAGGGCAGCCCTGCAAGGGCAGAGCCAGGAACCGGAGGGAAAGCAAGTCGTGAAGGCCCATGAGGGTCAGTGACGGGCATGTGACCTGTGGAGGCTCGCTGGGGCTCTTTCACCCTAGTTTTGGACCTCATTTTTGTTTTCAACAGTCTTTTGGGAATGGAATTAAATTTTTTTTATCTTCACCAAAATGTCAGTTTTGATGTTGTTTCTCTTTACTATTTTTTTTCTTTCTATTTCATAGAGCTATGATCTTATTTTTATTATTTTTCCTTCTACCTAAGTTGATTTTACTTGTACTTGGTGAGAGGAATGGGAAAAAATACATCTATTCCTTCTTCCTTCAAGTCAGAACAGAAAATAAAACTAAAAAAAGGGAAAAAGTCTTGATATGAGCAAAAATTTGCTCAATATCACAATCACCAACCACTGCTCATTAAAAGCACAATGAGACATCACTATCTGAAAGACCATGTTTTTTAAATAAAAAAAGAAGAAAACAAAAATGAATTTAAAAACCTATCAAGACTAAGCGGTGAGAAGGGTATGCCACAACTCTCTACATTGCTGGTAGGAGTGTGCACTTGCTCAATTAATTTAGAAAACCTTTTGGTAGTATTACCTACAATTAAGCATCTATGTACACATTGAGCAATTTCATTTTTACAAATACACACATATAACACATTAAAAGATAGGCACGGAACATTCTTAGAAACATCTCTCATAATAGCTCCAAAATGAAAATAACACAATTCCATGTTATAATATGTTAACTGTCACAAAATCACACATCCTAGTATCATGCTGCTAGGACAAAATCTTGACTATTGCTACTATAGTCATCAGGGATATATTAAATATTTGTACTATTGATTGGAAAATACTAATACAAATGGCTACATAGAATATTTTCACCTACATCAAGCTCCAAAAGCAAGTAAAACCTATTGAACTGAAATAAGATTAGACATTATTTTGGGGGAGGGACATAATAACTGGAATGGGGCAAGAGGGCCACCAGATCCCATTCCTAATTTCTGTGGTTGTTCCCTTGACGTGGGTTTGTGTTCCTAGTAACATTCACCAAGAAACACACTCAGGATTTTTACACTTTACTGCATTTGTTACACTGCAGTTAACTTCTCAGGTTTACAACTGACCTTCACATACATGCATGTGTGTGACTACCAGGCACAGAATGAGAAGATGGAAAATCAGACCCAAAGATTGTATGTCACTTGTCCAAGGCCCCAGGCTTGCTATAGATCTCTGACTCAGAATCGCATATTCCTCTCACCACCCTCTTCTTGCTTAAAACTTGCTTATTTTGTACAGAACTGGGTCCCAGGGGGTGGCTGCCATCACCTGAAACCATGATGCAGGCACCCAGGAAGCTCAGATGCCACAGGTACTCCCTGAAGCTGCAGGCGGGCAGGGAGCAATGAGGGTCGGAAGAGGTAAACTGTAGGTGACTTGAGATGTGGTGGCTCCCAGCACTTGCCCATAACTCTTTATTGTGTGCAACATTTTCAAAGCAAAATGACAACATGTTAGAAAGGGAATGAGGCAAATTGCTGGTGATGTCATCCAAGTAATAACTGCTAATGAGCGGTTGACTCGTGGGAATTGCCGGAGGCCACACTGACAGGAACAGCGGATTTGCTTTCTGCAAATCTATTTGGATTATTTACAAGGCATCCTGGAAGTTAGAAAAGCGTAACGTAAGAAAATAATGGATCAAAGCTCGAGTGCGATATGAGGGTGATGGAAAGAGAAATGTGCTCTCTCGGGTAATGGGGTTCCTGACAGGAGTTTGCAGGACTTTGCTAAGGGCAGACAATAGGCACAGATTTAAATGATTATGTTTCCCCTAAAATTAAAAAAGCAACATAAAGTTTAAAATGTGTTTTTATTTCCTCAAAGGAGTTTGGAAGAAAAGTGGTAATTAAATGGGAGATTGCAGTTTGATGTGAAATACCCTGTTCTGGATGGAGGGACACTATGGCCATCAATCTGTCAGCAGTTCACCAATAATTTGACAACTAGCGATGATCAAACCCGCGCTCTGCTTGTCACCTCCCTCACTCCCCGCCTCCACTATCCATCAGCATCTTCCCCAGAGGGCGAGAAGTGCAGAGAGAAGAAACCAGAGACTCTCATTTGCCATGTGGATATTTGTAAGAATTGGTTTGGTAGAAAGATGAGAAAAAAGTTACATTAGTGGCTGGGAAGGAGCATAAGAAAGTAAATAAGTCAAATATGTTCATGGAATGTCATGTATGGGTTTCCATTGAACTATCAAGTCCTCATTCCACTTGACCACCTGTCAGTGAGTGCATTGGCCATGAATACAGGGCTAGTTGGTAGCCCTTGGAGACTGTCTAAAACCCTTAGTGGCCACCCAAAGAAGCTGGATAGAAGGCAATCAACATGTTACTGCAAAACATGGTCAAGAAAGATCTAGAAACATTCTATGTAGCCTCTGGTCAGAGATGCAAGGGCAGAGCCACAATGGAAGAGAAAGCAAGTTTGAAGGGCCATGAGCATCATGTCTTCCTGTGTAGGCCTTGAGGTGCCCACACAGCAATGGTGCCTGCTCTTTAAATGTCCGTTTTCTCAGATTACTTTTTATTGAGAGCGTGGCACATGACATATTTATCTCAAAATGGAAATAGAGAAGTGGCATGAATAGAAAGCAGGTCTGCAAATCATTTAATGTATGCAGATCTTTATGAAATAAACCACTTGAGTTTTGGCTTCTCAGCAAAGGAGAGCAGAAGGGCCCGGAGTGGATACTCTTGGAAGTTACAGGCCCTGGGAGAGGCTCGGGATTCGGTGGCAGATGCAGTGGGGAATGTCTCCTGCCTGCAGAGGGCGGGGCTCTGGAACACAGCCATTCAACTTCATCAACATCTAACAGCTTCCCAAGGACGGCAGCCCCATGGGAAATTCCTCACCTTTGCCTGTTATTCCACTAGCAGTTGAGACCTATGTGGGATGGGGAGACTTACCAGTTACAGGGCTTGGAGCAATTTCCTGAGCCTTGATTTTCCTCATCTGCTAAATAGGTGCATGAACATAGGTCTGAATTTCTTCACCAGGATTCTAACATATTAAATAGATGTTGTCTGTGGAAGCATCTGGCACATTCTAAAATCCTGATAGTGAAGGAAAGGAAGGTGGCACAGGTAAGCAACTCTTAGATGCCAGGAGCTGGGGCTGGCACGTTAAAGATATGATTGCTCCTCATTTGTATCATGATTGTGAGATATAGAGATGGTGTTCTCTTGTTGGGGATGAGAAACAGACTCAGAGCTAGAGTGACTGGCTAAGGTTACCAGCCCAGCAGACACCTGCCTGGTCCCTGGGCGACTGGAGTGGCAACCAAGGGTGCTCCTGAGCAGGAACTGTTCGCTCATGGGCATGCTCAGCTCACCCTCTCCTCTTTCATTTTCCTCTGCTTGTCTGAGGCTTTCCTAGCTCTGTATCCGAGCTTCCTTGTTCTTTTCCCCAAATATGTAAGGTGATTTGGGTTGAGAAATGTATAGTGGGACCCTGATGGATTAAACAGCAAAGGGTATTACACACTGTGACCTTTGGAAATTCCTTAAAATAGTGGTGATAATAATAATAAAGTCCTTCTAGGTGTCACCACTGAATGATTTGACACTGGCTAACAGCTCAGGGTGCTCCACCAGAGAATGTTTTCAAAATTCTGTCCAGTGAATCAGCCAATCAGGAGAAGGCTTTCCCTGCTGTGGCCACAAGCCCCATGATTAATGTTTGGGGGACACAAGCATCACAGTCCTCCTGCTAAAAACTCTTCCCATGGCCAGGAGACAGGCAGAGCTGCAACTGAGGGCCTGATCTGGCTTCAGGTGACAGCAGCATCTGGAAAGAGGATGCCGGGGTGTGTGAAGAGGGTGACGGAGCCTGTGACTTTGCTTATCAGCAGGAGCCCATTTGGGCTCCAAGACTAACAAATCAGTGACTTGGTATTTTGATACTGAAATGCACAGTCACACACTAGTTTCCTCATTCTCCGTGCATGTGCTTGTTGTCATCTCCTGTGGAGCTCTTGGAGCATCACTCGGACTATCAGTGGCGCCCGGACACCTCAAAGCTAATAGTTGGTCATAACAAACCGCTGTCTAGTTCAGTGAGTGTCTTTACTTCCTGACTATCTCATAATATTACCAAAAAAAGGAGTGGAGAGAAAAACGTAGTTACTGCTGTCTAGTTATTATGAAAGAAGTGAATTTAGTTTGTTGAAATGATGTCTTCATTGCGTGTAGAATGGTGGGTGAAAGAAGCTGGGTTTTGGAGACAGTCAGGATGAGTTCAAATCCTACCTCTGCTGGTCACCTGAGATCTCTGTGCTCACTGTTCTCATCTGTGTAGTGGGGAACTCTAATCCTGGCCTCACACAGTTGCTTTGAGGATAAACATAATAAGGTATATGAACTACTGAGTCCAACTGAGGGTTCGTGGACACTGAGTAGGACTCAGTAGGATGCAGATGTCACTGCACATAGAACATCTCTAGAAACGTGGCTTCAGGATCACTCTCCAACATCTCTCCACCTCTACTGCTGTGCCACACTTTGGGCCTCTGCGTGGTTCACCTAGGGTGTTCCTACAGCCTTGTACCTGGCCATCCTACCATAGTTCTTGCTTTACCTAATACTTTTTTTTGCACTTCCACAAGGGGACTAACATCAACCAACAATGTGTTGCTCACTCACCAGCTCAAAAACCCTCAAGAGGCCCATGCTCTCTGCCACTTTCCATAGAATATTGTCAATAGTCCTTCTAAGAGAATTCAAGGCCATATGAGACACCCTGTATTTCTAGTGTCACCTAAATAAGTACTCATACTGGGCTACCTACTGCTTTCTATACAGAGAAAACACTGAAAGACCATCAAAGTCTTCTTAGAATTCTCCTATCACCTTCATTTCTGCTGCCTATTAATAACACACTCATAAATTATCCAACAAGCATCCATCGATCGGGTGCTATATTTTGGATGTCTCAGTTCAGATGTCCTTTCTGTGGGTGCTCTTTTTTCTGAGCTCTCACTGTCATCAGGACATTACTTAATTATGGAACATAGTGAGCATTAGTAAGGTCAAGTATGTTCTCGTCTGTCTTCATACTGGATTTGGTACTTATATTTTGAAATTACTGCTTCCTGGCATTGTCTCTAGCACATCATAAATAATCAATTTGTATGACCTGGATCATTTTGAAATAATTCTCTTGTATTCTAAAGAATTAGTAGTTTATCTTCCATATTCCCTACATAAGCCTAGAGATATTTTTATGGTCCACTGATAATTATTCTGTGACTGGGTTTTTAGGGAAGCATCAACTCAGAATGAAATGATAAATCTGGGTTTCAATAGTGGGGATAAAACTAGGCCTGCAGAAAACAGAAGGAATCCCAATTTCCTGCCCACATCTTCCTTCCATAGTACTAAAGCATAGTAGCCACAGAGATGTCCCTCATGAAGGAAGGACTTGGCAACTAGCTGTTGATAGAGTTGTTAGGAGACAGGTTTCAGATGTCATCTCTTTCAGGGGTTGCCTGAGCTGTGGATAGCTGCCTTGCACAAAAATGGGTCATATCCAATGACTGATGAAGGCAGGAACATAAAGGCTCAACAATTTCAGCCCAGTGCAGGGCAATTCTGATGGACCATTTTGCTTCCAGAATTCTCCAATGGATCCGCAGAGGCTGTGCCTGTATGGCAGCTCAACTTCTCCTTTTATTCAGTCATACTTTTTATGCTCCCCTCCCATGGAGATTGATGACAAGGATATTCTAATAAACTTACTGAATATTACATTTCATCTTAGAGTTGGCATCCTGGTGAATCCAAATAGTTGATGCAAGCAGGACTAAGATGGAATTTTAGAGTTGGGTTACTAACCATTCAGCTAGTAATTAGTATTCAGTCTCACTTGTGGTTGGAGGATCACATATAGTCCTGGCACAATATAGAATTTATTTGCTTAATTTTCACCAAAAGTGAGTTGGGATGCTGCACCAGCAAAAAGAAGTGCGTGAGCTGGGGCAATACCTCAGGCACTGGAAATTATGGAGAAAATAGAGACCATTAGAGGAATGAGATTCTATGACTATTGTTAAACTCTACTTAAGAGCTAGAAAAACATAAAAATAAGGTTGAGAGTGATCAAGAGGCCAAGTGCAAAAGCCAGAGTGTCCATGCTAGGGTGCAAAAAGCCTGCCATCTACAGCAGAAGGCAGAGGCGGAAGCAGTGTCCCCATAGTCATGCTAATGAATACAGAAGATGCACCTGCTTGAAATTTCTAGAAAATTATTTCCAACTAGTATTATTTTTAAAAAAATATTTTAAAAATCAATTTCAGAGAGGGAGGGAGAAGGAGAGAGAGATAGAAATAATAATGATTAGAAAAAATCGCTGATTGGCTGCCTCCTGCATGCCTCCCACTAGGGATTGAGCCCACAACCCAGGCATATGACCTTGACTGGAATCAAACCTGGGACCCTTCAATCCCCAGGCTGACGCTCTATCCACTGAGCCAAACCAGTGAGGGCCCAACCAATGTTCTTTACCACTCATTCCCTTGTGATTATGTGAAACACAAGAGTCAATTCTCGCATTGTAACTTCTTATTATGTCTTCCATATGAACAACTGTTGACCTACTTTTGCCCCAGCCAGTACTCTTTTCTAGAGAGGCATTTTACCAAAAAAGGGGGAAGACACCAACCAAGGTGGGATTCATGAATTAAGAATTCCCTGCGAGAGAGCCAGAGGGATCACCAAGGTGACAGCGACGTACCGAGCTCAGCAAGCTGCCCGCCTGGACAGGAGCCTCGGGGAGAGATTTTGTCAAGCTGATGAAATGTTCACAGTACCGAGGGTGCCTGAGCATTGCGAGGAGCTTTCGTTTCTTGAGGAGAAGATTTTGCGGTTGAATTAGCAGTAATTAGTAGAAGAGAAATGCACAAGACAATTTTAGGAAAAGCAAAGCGTTGGCAAGGAAATTCAGTAAAGTATAGTATATTGCTCAGTTGTGAAGAGCTGTTATAGTCTAAATTTCTATCCAACTAAAGTTCTAATAGAGCCAGGTTAGGAGGGTGGGCCAGGAAGTGTGCATGAATAGGGCCGGGAAAAGGAATCTGAAAAAGGTAAATTTTCATGTCCTCCGGTCTACTTTTTATTAAAGTGTGATTCCGTAGAAGGTCATGGCTTGCATGCTGGTGCATTACAGCAGAAAGAATGCTATTGTCTTTGCCTTAGAGACATATTTGAAGATTAATGTCTTTTTATGTTCATGTCACCTTTATGAACAGCCCAGCTATAAGGTAAATTTCCTTCTAGTCATTTTACCAAGAAATATTATCTTCTCCTTGAGAAAATGTTTTTTGTGTGTGGTTTGGACTTTTTCCCATGGACACTATGAATGTTGCCCTATTCAGCTTTCATATTTTTTTCTTTGAATGCTAATGAATGCAGAAGTGACTTAGTATTTCATGTTTATTACATGCACAGGATATCACCACATTCGTCTTGTATACTAATTGTGTTGCTTGGTTCATTGTGTTCTCTGACCTTCATTTTTCTTTTCTTCAGAATGTCTTCATTTAAAATTCTTATAATGGTTATATTTCTTCAAATCACCCTAAATTATTTTGTGTTGGAACGAGGCAAGGTTACCAACAAATAAGCATATACATAACTGTGCCTTTGGGCGTCTCATAAATTCGGGGTGTGCTTTTCCTCATCACTCTGCCTCTTTACACTGCGCTGTCACCATGTCCTCCCACTGCAGCATAAATTTACAAACATCATGCACATGCATTATTTGTAATAAAACTGACTAATGAGCATTAAAAACCAATTATTCCTATACATCTGCTGGCTATGGCTGGCAATACTCATGCATCACTCAGATTTGTGGCGATATGTTCGCCTTAGTGAGATTTTAATCACTCACTAATTTATGGATGACAATTAGCATCATGGGCGCCAGCATCCCCGCAACTGGCTCAGACTTATAAATCAAATGGCTAGCGAACTTGGAATTGTGACAGCATGGGCTCCCTTGTTCAGTTGTGTCTTCATGCCAGTGTCTATGAGACGCCCAGAGGCACAGTTATGTGTATATGCTTACTTGTTGATAACCTTGCCTCGTTCCAACACAAAATAATTTAGGGTGATTTGAAGAAATATAACCATTGTAAGAATTTTAAATGAAGACATTCTGAAGAAAAGAAAAATGAAGGTCAGAGAACACAATGAACCAAGCAACACAATTAGTATACAAGACGAATGTGGTGAAATCCTGTGCATGTAACTTGGAATTGTGACAACACGGGCTCCCTTGTTCCGTTGTGTCTACTGGAGAGTCATAGATGGGATGAGACAGTTCCCCACCCCACCCCCAACACACACACCGAAAGACACATGGACTGCAATTATCTTCCATTCCACTGATGAGTCACTTTATCATTTCTTACAATAACCCAGTAAATGCCTTTTTATGTTACCTTTTCAGTTGTCGGTTAGGGACTTGGTAGTCTAACATCTGGAGGTGGGCTATGTAGTGGGACAAGCATGCTTTTTCTGGTTAAGGAAGCAGCTCGGTCTTATTTTCAGTCTTATTGCAAACTCTTAGGCAAGTCACTTAGTGTCCCTGAATCCATGCCTATAGGCACGTATTTTTAATAGCAAAAGTGCAGTACTATGGGAAGTGAGGGTTCTGGTGAATGGCGTAGCCGTGTTGGAAGGAATTTGTCCTAACTGCATCAGGAATGAGCTCGTTGGGGCATGGGTCAGTCAGCATCCTACCTAAACCTCTGACCTCCGAAGGAGGGAGGCTGGGGGATGCTGGACCCTCCTCTACCCAAGTGACACCAGGCTTTTTGCCTTTCCTCTGCCCACTTCTCACCTATACTCGGTGACCTCTGATCTCAGCAAGTCCAGATGTGGGGAAAACATCACAGGAGAGAGCACAGTCCAGCAAATCCATAAGAGCCACAGGGAATTAGAAGCATGTGCTATTCATATATATTTTTACATGCCCCACACTTATCGTAACAAAAACAACGGTCTTGCTATTGCACAGATGGCAGAGAGGAGGACAAACCATCTCTGATAGTCAGAGGACCCTGGTGTGGGGATCAGGAAAACATACTCCCCTCTGCAGCAAAGTCCACAAGATGAAAGTCCACCAGACTGGACATGTGGCTGGGGCTGCGCTCAGAGCACAGTGTATGATGTGAGGAGGGTAGGAAGGCAGCTCCCAGGTGGACAATACAAGGGATCAAAGTGAATCCACGCCCCTGCGTGTGGCAAAGAGCAGACGTATGTATGCTCATCTCAACTCACGTGGGAAGAACTCAGAGTCAGCGGCAGCAACCAACGGGATGGACTGTGTGCAGATTCTGAACATAAATAGGTAAGACACCACCATGGAGATTCAGAGCAGAAGCACGTTTGTGAAAATAATTCAACCCGAATGGCAGGAAGCATTAGATGCATCTGTTTTGTGTTCTTGGCATGTAAGGGAATATTGGTGCTTTGCAGTGGGATGGAATTTGTGTTGGTTCAGTGGCAGATTAGGTTTTCAAGGAGCTGGCTCAGTTAGGGGGAAAAAATACAATTAAGCCCCAAAAATGCCAAAAATTAAAATATATATTGGAGGGAGTAAAGAGCTGAAAGGATACTTGTGGAATCAATGATGTAGTACAGAGGTTGGAAAATTCTAGCCCAAAGGCCAAATCTAGCCCACCTCTGTGTCGCTATGGCCCTGGAGCTAGGGATGAGTTTTACATTTTCAAATGGTTAAAAAAAAAAAAATGCAAGAAGAATACAATTTTGTAAGATGGAAAATTTGAAGTTCTAATTTCAATGTCATGCATGCAGTTTTATTGGCACCCTCCCCCCTTGGTTTGCATGGGTCTATAGCTGTTTTCTGAGGCAGAGACAGAGCATTAGGGCAGAGATCCCACAGAACCACAAGCCTATGTGGTTGACTACCTGGCCCTTTACTGAGAAGATGTGCCACCTGTGCTGTAGAAGGCCAGTCAACAGAGAAGCCTGTCTCTAGAGGAAAAGGGAAAACATCATTGCAATGATGGGCGAGAGAAGAGCGGTTGTGGGTGGAAGGGAAGACTTTGAGCACTGGAAGCTGGCACTTTGCAAGTCCCCTCACACAATGTCGGTGCAGAGCAGTTATCTCCAAGGAACAGGAGAACATTTGCCTTCAACAAATTTAAGTGAATAAGAAAATGGTGACCACAGAACCAGAGTACAGTGAGTTCCAGAAAAAAGAATAGGCATGCACACATGAGAAGGTGAGAAGCGTGGGAGAAAGGACAGACAGAAACAGGCTCCGTCTGAAGGAACACAGGTGTGCAGGCCTCAGACCATCACAAGACAGACGGTGCACGAGCTCCTCACCAGGATGCCTTCCTAGGAGCGGTTGTCCCAACTGAACCCTTTAGCACTCCACTACCCACACTTCCCAGCCTCTGTCATCGCTTCTTTGGAAAGTTTCTTAACTCATCCACTCTCTCCCCTGGAAAAAGTCACACTCTCCTCTCTATCACCTTTTAATTTATGCTCGTTTACCACCCACAAGTGTCAGATCCAAAGGCCAAATACCTCCCTAAAAAATGATCTTCTTGAAAAAAGGGAGTTGCATAGAGTTTACAACAGGAGACTGACCTCCATATTTCATTTCCAAATCAGAGTCCTATTTGGTGAAGACACATGAGCAACCTCAGAAACTGTTGGTATTGGATCCCTGTGGAACTCACCTCACGAAATTGCTGACAAAGGCGGCAAAGGGGTTTAATTCAGGTGTAACTCTCCTTCCGGGGTTGGGGGAGGCTTTGGCCGGTGGGGCCCTTGCCTGGCATTCTGTCATAAACAAGGCTTTAAAAAGATCACTTTCAAAAAGCCATAGAGAAAGCTGTGAAGGTCATGGATCGTGAAGGGACATTTGCGGCTTGAGATGAAATTGCCGGTGACAGCATCCTCTAAGGATCCCAGAAAAGCTATCTCTCCAACCAATGAGAGTGACACTGCCACCAGCTAGTGACTCAAGGACAGTTTTCTGATGATGTGAGACCCACACTGAGGAGCCACACGAAGACTCTTGAGTAAACTCGCATTGCGAAATGAGAGTAGGAAGGGTTAACTTACTTTATAAATGATGTCATGTTAAAGGCATAGCTCATTTGAATTTTAAATATTTTATGAGGTATTGGGCCAACTGAGCTGCTTGTATACATATTGAGTATGATAGTGTGAGTGTGTCTGTGTGGGGGTGCATGTGTGTGTGCATGACTATCCTGGACTTTCTCATTAGGGATATGGGGTGCCATGGCCTTCCCAGATGCTTTGTGTTCAGTCCTGGGTGGGGAGCATTCCTGGTCCATGATGGACAGTCTTCTCTTCCAGATGAGCTGCAGGCAGGACCTTTGCATCCTAACATCTCACAGTTTCTGACACATAGCAGACCTGGAAATTCATGCCCACTGAAGCCTGCCCTGTGCCATCCATCATGTCCTCTCTAAAATTGGGTGATTGGACTCACTCATCTCCACTGTCCTGGCTCGGACACCCCAGGAGCCTTTCCCCTGGTGGCTGCTGGGACAGGATGTTGTGCCTGCCTGCGTCCCATGACAAGACTTGGCCCAAGCCTCCCCTCAGAGGCCTCATCCAGAAGGCCTTGGCAGGTCTGAATGGTGCCATTGTGACAGCCCCCCTCCCCCTGCAATGGGGCAGGGGTCTGTGGGGAGAGGGGAAGCCATGCTTTATGGCATGTTTTGCTAATGTGAGAATCACAGGCTTTCCAGGTGTTAATGGTGGCGACGGTGCGGAAAGCTCAGCGTGAGGTGACGTGGCTCTGCTCCGAGCCGCTGTGATTGCCTTTCTTGGCTCAGCTAACTCTTCGCTTCCTCTCACCTTTTGGTTGGAATGAACCCCGGGGAGCTGAGGCAATGTTTCCTAAGGGATTAGGATGTAAACCTGATCTTCCTGGACCCCAGGCCCCAGGGTCAGGCATCAGCTGGCTGAGCTGGGAAGGCAGGGGCCTGCTCCCTGTAGAAGCCACAGCTCTTGCTGTTCAAGAGGCTGGAGAAGGAAGCCTGCTCATAGCTGCACACCAGCGCCCATCTTCCCTCTCCCGTGTTAATGAGTGCTGTGCCTACCCGGCCCGCACAGGAGTTCAGTGTCCTACTCTGCCTCCTTCATGAAGTTCTCCATTCACAGAGCTCAACCTGGTTCCTCTGGTGCCTGGCAGCTTGGGGACAGCCCTCCTAATTATCACCTCCAGGATAAACCTATTAAGTTCTCTGCAGAAACAAACGACATCAGCCTCAATCACCTTGCAACCAGAGGTGTTTGCTTCTTTCGGAGGATCTATCGGAAATGTGCACCTTGAGTTCTAGGCTGTTTGGGAGGCCAGCAGCGAAGGGGTTGCTGTTTGCACTGCCCTAGGGGGACTGGACCACGAGGGGCCACAGAGGCGAAGCAGATTCCTCAGGTTGACACCTGTACATCGTCCGGGGTGATGGCCTCCCTGGGAGAAGCATCCGAGCAAGAAGGCTCCTCCTGTGCTTGGTTACATGCTGGGGGGCGACACCCTCAGCTTCCTGCTCAGGCGCAGGTAGGAAAGAGCTCAGAGCAGTCAGTATGGAAGCAAAGCCAGTCCCCAGGGCAGGGCTGCAGGAAGAGATGGCATGAGGTGCAGCCTATGGAACTCCACATCACTCCATTCACAGAGAAGGCCATTTCCAATGCCTGGGACAGGCCTAACTGCGAAATGTTAACGCCTGAGGGTCCAGGGGGCGGATGGTCAGTTTCACCTCTAGGCTTGAGAGCTGGAAAGTTCTCTCTCCTGTAGCCCCGGCTTCTAAGGAGCTTCATTCTCATCATCACTACCCACCCGTCCCAGAGGAATCAGAAAACGCTGCGCACACCCCTGTGTGAACGCAGACACCTTCACATCACAGTCTTTGGTTTGTGTGTGTGTCTCTGGCTCTTCCGCATCTTCTCCAGGTGCTTTCAGCCCTCAGCTTTCAGGATCTGTCTCAATGGACTCAATGAATAAGTATTGAGTCCATCATAGGGCTGAGCTTGGAGTCCACACGGCCTGTGGATTAGGCCTGGCCGAAAGGAAGGCTGTAACCCCACCCCCTTCTCTAGCTTCAAAGACTGTCTGGGCTCATTTCAAAGAAAGACAAGCTGGTGCCATGTACACAAGGGCCGAGTGCTGCCCCCAACGCTTAGTGAGTGGGGTGACATCAGGTAACCCCTCTGAGTCTCAGTGTCCTCCTCGTTGAAAGACGGTAGACGGGTGGTGAGGACTCATACAACCTGGGCTAGGTGTGCTGCGCCTAGTGCCTGGACGCGTCCCATAAAGGGAGTTGTTGTGACCAGCCCTAGACTCACAGTCTGTGGAGCCAGGCCCGGGGGAAGGAAGTGGAGGGCCTGGGTCTGGGCTGTGGATGGGCATTTCCCAACAGGACAGGTAGAATTTTTCCTCCTCTCAGCCCATTCAACAAATGCTGGATTGATACCCTCCCTGCGCATGGCTGTCCCTTCGGTAGTGACCAGGGTTGTGTATCAGGGTAATTGGGGTTTTCATTGTGTGCCCCCCTAACATAATTTCCCATTTTATAGGGAAGCCCCTAATGAATAAGTCATTAAAGCCCCACAATATATGGTTTTTTCAAATCCACTTATTATTCAACAAGGAAGCCCCAGGAGTTCTGGCTTTGTTGGTAGATCATGGCACAGTGGGAATCAGTCAATTTACTGATCAGTTTTCCAAGCAGCCCATCCCTCCTCACTGCCGTGTGCCTGGGCTGTGGTGAGCACTGAGGACAAGCAACGGGCTGAGGGGGGAAAATCCAATGTAAGTGGGGGCTGTCTGGTTTGGGGTGTGGCTCTGGACAGCACAGGGGAGCGGACTCAGGCAATACCCTCTGAGTTCCTCGGATAGAAGAGGCGGCCACGTTCTAGGCAAGACAAGCACTGTGTGCTCCGCTTTCTCTGCATGTGGCTGCAAGAGACAGATGTCCCTGACGGAGTCTGGCCTCCACACATCCCCAGTGGAAGTTCACTAGAAGGTTCCCAAAGGATGAGGACTTCTGCAGACTCAGTTTCCTCCGAAAGCCATTCCCAATCTAACATTCAGACCCTGGTATCCAGGCAGCATCCAGGCACCTGCCATATGCTTTCCTGTTTAATCCCATTAACTTCGGCCAGGGTTTTGCTGACCTGCTTTGAGTTGGGTGACCTAACCAATGACTGGTGAAGAGGGAGGGAACTCTGGCTCTCTCCTGCTCACCCTGCATTCTGATCCGTTTCTCTCCACTTCTGTCAGCACACAGACGCGCCTGTACCCCGGGGCCCTTCTGGAACCGGGAGGGCACCCCCCCCCACCCCGGTTCAAGTGTTACCTCGAGTTGAATAAGGGTTATCGGGTGGTTTGTCCAGGATGAGATCAAGTGCCAGAAAGACCGGATTTAAGTGTGAGCATTGCCGTTCAGTAGCCTTATAATTGCAGAGCTTATGGCACCCCTTGAAAATAGCAGCGCTTTCTCCTGTGTAGCAGCAGCAATAATCCCTAACACGAATGTGGTTTTAGATTAAACACCAAACTTGTTCCTGATATGTTCAATGGGCTAGTCCGGTCTCACTGTCTTTGACATGAGCTAGGGAGTGAAGGAACTACCAGAACCCTGCAGCCACGGGCGTGAGCCATAACAGGTGCTTACCTTTGTGTTGGCTTTGATGAGATGAATATCTTTCCGCTTTAACCATCTTAATTCTATGGTAATTCACTCCATCGTGGTGATGTAACAGCACCATCACTAGTCCAATGAAAAAGAAGATGATTACCCAGCTGGTTTGACACAGTGGATAGAGCGTAGACCTGCAGACCGAAGGGTACTGGGTTCGATTCTGGTCAAGAGCACATGCATGGGTTGCAGCTCGATCCCCAGTGGGGGGTGTGCAGGAGGTGGCCAATCGATGATACTCTCTTATTATTGATGTTTCTATCTCTCTCCCTTCTTCTCTGAAATCAATAAAACTATATAAAAAATAAGATTATCCTTTTACAATTGAGCCTTGAAGACAGTTTGTCAGGCCTTCCCAGCCTTCCTATGCATGCCTTGTCCGTGAGCCGAGATCAGAAAAAAAATGCGCCAAGCACTGCCCCAATAGGGGTGTTGGTGAGCCTTGCATTGCCGTGTGGCAAGGCCACAGAAAAGCACTGATAATTTCAATGTGGACTGTGATTCGGTCCAATGACAATTGTGAATGCCCAATGGCTCCATGTCCTCCCACATTCACTACCACAGGTCTCCTGCCAGGGGCCCAGCGGCTGGAATCTGTGATGCCATTTCTCTTCAACCTCAGTATTTCATCTAAATGTGGTCTCGATATTTTGTAATGACAGGCATATTTAGAAGCAGTGGAGGTCTGATTTAATCTTAAAGGTGCCTGGTGTTTAAAAGCAGGCTTCTCTGGATCTGGATCAGGAAAGGTGTACGCTGGTCCTGAGTGGAGGTCAGCTCCCCCAATACCCAGGGGGTGAGCGCGGGTGCTCTTCCTTTGCAATAAACTGTCCCCCCGCCCTCCCCCTCCCCCCCAGAACAATGCCCCTTTGTGAATGTCCCGCTTTCCAGACCTGGGCTTTCCATACAAATCCAAGTGCCCGCTGAGCTGGGAGGCCACAGCCTTGGTGGAGGAGCCTGTTTGCTCCGGGGCCTCTGTAGCCCCTCCCTTCCTGCCTGCGGAGTTTGAAGGATGGAGCTGAGAACCCTGAGTCTGATCACTTCGGGCGCTTTGGCAAAATGCAGCCTCTCAGCTGGAAAATCCATGGGTGAGATGCCAAACCATGGTGACCTCATCGCATCACTGCCCCTTCGTGAGGCTCTGGCCGGGCAGCCAGCCTGGCTCCTGCAGGCTCGCTGTTCTCTCTCTCCCTGTCCCTGCCCCTCTGCGTTAGCACTCAGCGCAGGCCTCTTGCAGCAAATCTCCCTTCTGCGTCAGGCCTGCCGTTGGCATAAGGCCTTGGCCTCTGCTTGCTCTGTTCTGAATGGGGGGGGGGGGGAGAGCTGACCCCACTCAGTTCCATCTCCCAGGTCCTCGCTGCTTCACCAACAGGAGGCAGTGGCGAGATGGGAGGATGAGAAGGGCAGGGGCAGGACTTTTTCCTAAGTGCCCCTGACAGCAGCTCCCTCTGCCCCTCCTGTGTCCCAGGCTCTCCCAGGAAAACTAGAGTGTTTCAGCCTGTGCCTGACCCAGCCCCTGCCTCTGGTCACACCTCCTGCCTTTGTCCTTGCAACTGAGGGGTGGGAATGGTCACTGCAGTTCCACTTTCAGCATGGCCTTCTGTTCTCTGGTTGGCTTCTCAGGCTCTCGTCCCCCCGTAACTAATACCCTGTCACACCCCAACTGTGTATTTCTCCAATTGGACTATGACTAACACATATGGTATGGTCTGGATCCTCAGTGTGATTCTGAGCTGCAGGAAGTCAGAACCTGCCCCACATCTTTGTATACTCCTGTTAGAGGGGATACTTCCTAAATTGTTGTCCAATGGATTTGAAACTATGTCTGACAATATAGGCTGACAACACTGGCAGACCTGAGAAGTCATTGTTCATTTTATTTTATTTCGTTATTTAAAAAAAATCTTTGTATTGATTTTTAAAGGGAGAGAAAAGGAGAAGGAGAGAGGAATAGAAACATTGATGAGAGAGAACTATCTACCAGCTGCCTCTTGCACGCCCCCTACTGGGGATTGAGCCTGCAACCCTGGCATGTGCCCTGACGGGGAATCCAACTGGTGACCTCATGGTGTGTGGATTGACGCCTCAACCCGCTGAGCCATACCAGCTGGGCTCATTGTTCATTTTAAATGGGAGCATTTGTTACTAGAATTAAAATAAAATGTGATTTGAGAAAATGATATGCTCATGCCGTCTCCAGGGACAGGCACATGCGGAGTCATTTCCTTTGAAGCAATTGCTGACCATTAGCTGAGCACTTCACAGGCACCTTAAGGAGACGACTCACCGTCCTCACCGCGAACTTCTGTGGTGCATAGCACCATCCCATTTCACAGACTAAGAACCGTAAGTCGAGAGACGTTGAGTAACTGCTCCCAAGTTTACACACTTAGCTTGGAACTTAGTCAATGTCTAATCTAGTGATACGCACACTTTATACACTATAAGAATCAAGTATGTGTTAAAAATGGAAAATCTAAGGTTCCTACCTACAGAATCTAACTTAGCAGGTCAGAGATGTAGCCCATTTATACTATTCGTGGTAGAAATATTCATGGGTAGCATCCCCTCCTGATCCAAGGCCTTTGCAACCACACTTTGAGAAACACTATGCTAGAACATAAGGTCAAAGGATCTGTGAAATTAGCTCCCTGATACACCCCCAGAGCTTAGCTAGGGGCCTGCTACTTAGCCAATGATCAAGAAATGATTATATGATTAACAAACTAATGAATGAATGAGCAACTTAGCCACTTCTGTCTGAATTTAAATCCTGAACTTTTCCTATTACTATTAACTTGTTCAACAAACATTTGTTGAACTCTTACTGTATGCCTGGCCAGTGCTACATATTGGGAATATACATATATTCATTGAATATTATGACACAGGCTCTATCCCTCAAAGAATTTCAATTATTGCAATGGGGGAAAAAAAGCAAGTAAGAATAACAGAGATCTCTAAGAGCTGATATTATTATAAATCTCTGTGCAGGTAAGTTAGGACCACTAAGAAGGGAGTGACTAATTCTACCTCAAAGAAGGTTAGAAGAAAGATTCCACGGAAGAGTTAATGCCCAGATGAATCTCAAAAGACAGATAGGTGTTTGCCAGTCGAACACAGGCTCCTGGCCGATGAAGGTGAAGTGCAACCAGCTCCTGGAAGTGTAATTGGCTCTGCAGGGTTTGGGTCACACATGGGGAGATCTGGTTCCCATATAGCAAAGAATAGCAAAAGGATTCTCCAATCAGTTTGGGATAGAAATGAGAATTCCTCTTTTCCAAACTATCCCTTTCCTCTGCCTGCACTCACACTTGAAAACTTGAAGGGGAAGTGGGTCCTTTGTTTATTTCCACCTTTCAAGAGTAAGTGGTTAGAGCTGGGGTCCTAGGTCAACAGTGTCTAAGCGCAAAGGCTGGGCTCTGTACCTGCACACTCACTCAGTTTCCTAAGAAACGGGGAAGAAAGGGACAGAGGGGACCAGGACTTGATCTAGTAAAGGGTCCCTGACTTAAGCCTTATTGCAAACACAAACACTCACCAAGTAGAATCACGTGGATGACCCTGAGATAGGCTATTTTTATGCTCACTGCTTCATTTCATCCTCAGCATCTCTCTGAAATGTGTATTATTCCCCTCATTTTATAAGGTAAGAAAACTGAAGCTCAAAAGAGGCAAAATGGCGTGTCCAGGACCACCCAGATGGTCAGCAGCTCACCCCACCATGACAGGACTTGAACTACTTGTGATGATTTTTTCCTGCTGCTCTTGTCGGAGTCTGATGTATCCAGATAAAGATTCATACACAGGTAGGCCACCGATAACTACAAAGCACTTTGGCTTTGTAGTTTGATTGGCATCATCTTATTTCTCCTCCATAAAGTATGTTTTATCCCATGTTACAGCAAAAGTTAATGAAAATTACATATATGTCAGTGATTTGGTGAGCCACATAGCCATGAAATGGTTGGGCCATTAATTTAACTCACCTCTGATGTTAGTCTGAAATCACCATATTTGGAAGAAATCCATTTGTTTCTGGGTTGTCTTCATTTCCCCAGAGTCAATTTTCAAGTATTACTCTTTAATATGGAAAACCATTAATAGTCACTCTGGAGTTTAAAAGGGGGGCTGGGGACATTTGATGGATTAAATATGAGTTCAGTTGTAATTCAAGACTCCATTGTTATTCCCTTAACTAATTAGCAAACCGATCACTAAAGCATGCCACATTTGACTTTTGTTGAGGGTCAAAATATTTAAAATGACCACAACATGAACCTTTCAAAACATTCACAGCAAGATTTTTCTATAAGCTTTAGTATCGCTCTTTAGTATGATCACATTTGACATGATTACACCTTATAAATACCTCCAAGTTGTAATGACATCTTCTCAAGAATCATTACTAATTATTGTATTTGACATGACAAATTAAACATGTTGTTTGATGTAATTACACTAATTCAAAATGTTAATTATGCTTAGAAATAGCAATTAACATAATTAAGTAAAAAAAAGCACCAAACTACTGTAAATGTTGCTACTGACTCAGTGTCACAAACTGGAGTTTTCTAGGAGATTTTAATAAAGATTGACTGATGTGACTCATAAAATTATATCTTCAATCAAGAATGATGAAACCTTTTTAGTGGCTTCCTATGGCCTGGAAGAGAAAATAAGAGAATAGAGCAGAAAGCAGAGCTGGGGCTGAAGGGCAGTCTTTAGAGGCAGCAGACTTGAGTGTGAGTTCTGACCTAGCCACTACTAACTGGGTAGCTGTAAGCTAGCGATATAGTCTTGGCGACTATGTTTCGCTGCAAATAGGGAGTATATTTGCCTGTAGGCCTGATATAGAAACCAGGACCTTGAAGAGATTTTACCACTCCCGAGGTCATTGCAGCACTATTTACAATGGCCAAGGTATGCAAACAACCTAAGCTCCCATCCAAGGATGAATGGATAAAGAAAATGCAGTATATCCATACAATGAAGTATATAATCAAGGCACACAAAAAAGAAGGAACTCTGCCATTTGGACAACATAGATGAACCTTGAGAACATTGTGCTAAGTGAAATAAGCCAGTCACAGAAAAACAAATACCGCTGTGGATTCTGTACACATGTGGTAGCTGATATAGTCAAAGGCATAGAATCAAAGAATGGAAGGGTGGCTGCCAGGGGTTGGGGGAGGAGAAAATGAGGAGTTGCCAACCAATGAGTATTACATTTGAGTTCAGAAAAATGTAGAAGCTCTAGAGTTCTACCTTATGACATGGTACCTACAGTCAACAAAAATGGAGTGTGCACTTAACATCTGTCAAGAGGATACATATCATGTTAAGTGTTTTACAACAGTAAAATAAAAATTTTAAGAAAATGATAAATTAAGGATATAGAGATATAAAGGGCTTGATAGAGTGCATGACCCCTAGGAAGTGCTCAATAAATTCAGATTCCTTAGACCCTACTCATTAAAGGCAGGAGTATGTTGGGTGTCAAATTCTAGGCTACTTGGAGAACAAAGAAAGGAGGTATGAGGTAGTTATTAAGAAAATCACCCATCTGCAGAGGAAGAATGGTGATTTCTGATTTGTGGATTTGTGAAGAGGTAGAGGGGCAATATCTGTAAAGAACTGACACATCCTCAGCCCTTTGTAACGATTATTCCTTTCCCTTTTACTAGAATTGATGGTGAGACAGAGGTTGAAAAGGGTAGTGACTATCCAAGGTTGCTGATTAAGTTGAATCAGGATGTGAGCCCAAATCAGAGGCCAATCTAGTCTCTTTGCACTATGCTCTTCTGTCTTGGAGGAGCAAGTAGCCTGCGTCTCAGAGGCCACAGGTAAAGCCACTCCTGGACTTGCTCTCCTGGGGTGTCCCATTGGCCTCTGTGCTAGTTCTAGCTGCCACCACAACTGCTGAATTTCATAGCCAGAGCTGTCCTCCTCTCTATGTGGAATGGCAGAGCAGGAGAAGCAGACACCGCTTTCATTTGGATTTTGACAACTTTCTCCTAGTTTGTAAAATCCTGTGATAAAGGAACTTCTCTAAGAGAGACAACTTATTCCACATCTCACCAGGGAGGAATGACTATCAAATGCGCTCAGATTTTTTTTAATGAAAGGAGACAGAAAGCGATTGTGATGTAAATGACTCCCTGGGGAGGTTGAGGAAGGACTCCAAGGCCCAGGAGGTGGAGGCAGGAGACACAGGTCTTGGGCTTTGTACCAGGTGGGTTAGGCAGCCCAGTGATTAAAGACAAGACCACTCATCCTCCCTGCAACCTTGAACTCCACAGTTCAGGTGGGTTTCTGTAGCCAAAGTGAGAAAAGAGCAGAACACAGATGCTAGAAGCAAGTGGGAAGGGCTTCTTTCCCTTGCCCCTGAGGTATCCTTGAGGCATTCACACTGGAAGGTCTTTATTCCTGGCTCATTTTAGCTCCACTTTCTTTTAAGCTTCATCATTTATTCAGCAACCTAAGTGACTTCTCTTACTATGTATTCTTCACCCATTTCAAATGTATAAGGTTGCCACCTCTTCTGCTGTATGTGCATGCTACATGCATGAAACATCCCAGGTGTAGAAACATTAAGTGTAAAACATAGAATCAGGAGGCAGAAGACTCAGGTTTGAGTCTGGCTTTGCCAATTCCATGGCAGATGACCATGAAAACACCACTAAACTGCCCGGAGCTTGGGTCCCATTATTTGCAGGGTGTCAGACTGTTATATCACAGGAGAAAGGAAGCCCTGACATGATGATCATGGAAGAGACCAAGTCCAGCTAGAGCAGAGAAGGGGTGAGGAAGGGAGGGTGGGTGGAGAAAAGGTGACAGATGCAAAAAACAATCCGGTAAGTCTAGACTGCTGACAGTTCTGTGGATCTGGGCAGTGGCAGAGTCGAGTTTGATTGGCAGGTCCTCATGAACAGAGGCAGCAGGGACAGAAAGGAAGGATGGAAGGAAGAGGGGATGTTTGGGGACAGAGACAAGTTTCTATGTTAGATGTACTGAGTTGCAATGTAGTGGGGGACCCAGTGGACATTGATCCTTTAGGTGACTTGGCCTGAGGGATATAAATGTGGATCATCCTTCTATAGAGGTGATAGCTGGAGTGAGTTCTCCACACAGATTGGGGTAAAGAAAGGGTCACGGAGCTCTGGCGTCCATTGTGATGGATTGAGAGGCAAATGGAGCCCGTGAAGGTGCAAAGAAACAGGATTAGAGAAATAGAGAAATTGCGAAAAGCAGGAGAGATTTGGAGGAGAGACAGAGGAAAGGTGCTTATATGGGCCATGGGGAACCTCTTAAGGGTCTCTTCCTGTTCTTCCCTTGCCCTCCAAGACAGGCCAATCAACCAAGTTCTCCATGCCTAGTGTCAACAAGAACAGCCCATAGGCTTTGTACACTAGGGTTTCTATAAGGTTTTATTCTCAGAAAGGACCCGTTTGCCTGGTAATATGCCTCCTCTTTGTTGACTATCCTAACCCAAGTCCCCATACGCATGTATCAGTCAACTCACCATGTTCTCTCCATCGCCACAGTCTCCTGGTTTCTTCACCCAGTGTGGATGCCACCTCTAGCGTCCTCAGATTGTGGCCCCTTCAGATTTGCCTCCTGGTATGTAGTATCATGGCTTCCTTTAGTAGCACCTCGGTGACAAAGCTCCAGAGGGCACCTCTTCCAGGTGTAGCTGGGGGAAGGCGGCAGAAAGACACCAATGTATCTTCAGGTACAGCTTTGGGAGTGCGTGGGAATGATGCTTGGAGGAAGGGTATTGACACTGCACTGCTGGAGACAGAAGGCAGGGAGGAAGAGGAGGGGAGGTGCTGGTTTGTTCCCACCTGTCTTTTCTCCATTGGAGGAACATGAGCATGCTGAAAGGTCAACAAAAGCTGTCAGAGGAAATAAAGAGCTTAAATGTGTTAGAGAGCTGGAGAGAGTGAGCCAGCAGAGTGCCTGAGAGGACGCCAGCAGGGGAGGTTTTACAGGAGGAAATGCCATGTTGTAGAGGTGCTACCTGCTAATCATCACTTAGAGATGTGGAAGGACAAGGGGACCTGGGCCCTTGTGGGAGGAAGGTGGGTTCCTTCAACCTCCACCTGAGCATCTGGGACATATCAAATATGATGGAAGCGAGGAAGCCTCATAGTCCAAGTTTAGGTTGTGGCCTAGCTGGGATTGGAATCTGGATCTGTCCATAGTTCACATTTTTTTATTTTTTTCTTTCCCCTTATTTATCTACCCACACTCTTTCTCCTACTATCAATAATTATTTTATTGTTAGCGAATTTATATAAGGGCAAGGGTTTTTTTGATGGTCCCATGAGCTACCAGCCAAGAAAAGTTTGCATTTTTTAACATCTACACATAAATAAGAAACTGATTTTGTTTCTTTGAATCAAAAGAAAATATAAATCAAAATGCCCCTTCCTCTTAGATTTCCCTTCTTGGCTGAGTACCACTATATTTCCAGCGAATCAAGTTCAAAATCCAATCTTGGCTCTGGGACTCCTCCCTCGCCCACCAGGACACTCCCAATTCTCATGAGGCCACCTTCTAAGTATCTCTGACATTCAGCCCGGCTCTCCCTTCTGGCTTCGGGTCTCCATCTTCATTTACCCAGAAGACCTTTATTTACTTCCCCAGTTTTTCCCTTTCCCGATCCCCATCTCCTCTCCCACTCCCCATCAACCTTCATGATCTTAGACATTAGAATCTGTTTTTTGCTCCCCCAAATTCTTCTGTATTCATATGGTCATGCCCACACTTGTTCCACTTTCTGAGTGACCATCTAGCTCTTCTGCCCTGGTACACCTGTCTGGTCACCAATCCCTTCTAAAGAGCCGTTACTGACCTGTTATTCCTCCCCACACCCCAGGAGAACTGTACTCCATTCCCTGTGCAAAATTCCATCAAACAACCTCTCACATACCTCTGTACTTACCTGCTTCTGTATGCCCTCGTCTTATTAGCCCATGAATACCTTGAGTGCACGGGCATTTCAGTTCATTTTTGCATCTCAGGGATGTGTGCTGAACAAATAAAAGAATCAATCAATTCCAATTGACCTTTGGCGGAGCAACCGTATATTTTTTTGTCTACATTGGAATTTGTCATGAAATCAACCGTAATTAAAGCCTTTATAAACATCAACCTTAAAAAAACTCACAAAAACTCCTTTTTGTTTTGCTTTGTTTTCTTGGATGCTTTGTTCTGCCCATCAGTTTCGGTTGGAAACTTGAATGGCAATTAGCATGACAGCCCCAGTGATTATTCCCATAAACTGCAGTCCCTAAGTGGTGGGAAATGCAGGCCTTGGGTAGACTTTGAGTAGATTTCCTTATTAGGAAATTACAGTGATTTCATGAAAGTCACAGAGGAAATGTTTTTACTGAGAAATCGCATGCTGTAAGTAATGAGGAGAGGAAAAGATAGGTACTTTTAAATCTAACAATCCCTACCAGTGAAATGAAGCATGCAGGAGATGCTAGGCTTGCGCTCGGTCTAGAGGAACAGAGGGTGGTTCGTTCATCTGAACCCCAGCGTGTAAGAGCACAGCTGACATGGCGATGCTGGCAAGTGTGACTCTGGTCAGTTGCAGAGGCACTTCCGCAGGAATTGTCTCCCTAAGCCTTGTGATGGGTCGGTAGCTTTTATAAGCTCAATAGCTATGGAAACTGAGGTCCTGATCTGTTCTGAGAACATGCAGTGGTCAGGAGAGAGCCAAGATGTACGCCCAGGTCTGTCTGACTCCCATTGCTTCAGAGCTACACCCCTGGGCGATGGGTAGATCACGGATTGGAACCCAAATACGTAGGCCGCCACGAGCACAGGAGATAAGTACATGGACATGAGACTGAAAGACAGCGTGGCAGTTCCTTGACTCACTTCGAAGCTCTCTTCAATAAGTATCTTTAAATGGAGGGAAAAGAGGAAAAGAAAGCCTGGAACACAAGCTGCTCTGGTTTGAGTCCTGGCTTTGATGACACCTTCACTGTTTGACCTTGAGTGAGTCATTTTTTTCAGATTTGACCCCATTAAATCAGGAGTTTGGGCTTAATTTCAGCAGCACATCCATCTCAGACTATCTTATGTTATGGGAAAGCAGATGGCAAAACTGAAAGAAAAAAAAAGATTCAGGATATCCTCTTCCTGATCAGTTCTTAGACAGGGCAGCATCCTTAGGTGGGGTTGTTGACAGCTGAACCCATCCATTTTCATTTTTAAAATCAGGAAATGAATGAATGAATGAATGAATGCATGCATTCTTATATTTTCGCTTGGGTTTGATTTGCAAGGAAATGTGTGTTTCTGTGGATGCTTTTTACATGGCCTATATGTCCTGGTCTCCATGAACTTGGGCATATAAAGTGCAGGGATCAAGATGGCATGAGAACAAGGCAAGAATTTTACAAAAGATAGCAGAATCGAGGGGCATGTCAGTGAGTGACGTCGGGGCGTGGTCAAGGCAGGAGACTGGATGTCAGAAGAGCTATTCTGAGTCTCGGGCTCTAAGAGGACTTGATGCCATTTTATCATATCTTCTATGTGCAGCCAGACCCGCCTCCCTTGAAAGGCAAGGGTGTTGTGAATGCCCCTTTTCTTCTTAGTCACTGTAGAGGGGAAATGAATCCACACGGTATGGGACTTCAGTGGAGAGGTCTTTCGAATGGCCCGGTGCTGACCCTGCTATCATGTCCAGCATTCTTCTCCCAGTGCTATACACAGTGTTTTCTATTTATTGTAAAATGCCAAGGTCAGTTCATTTCCATGCATACCATTCAGATCTTCATTACATACTTTCATCCTCTCTCTAATCTTAGGGATTGATAATAATGTCTTTGATTTCTGGTAACTCAGTTAATCAGTATTAAAGTAAGACTGGTGGATCAAGAGCTTGATTCAATGCAATGAGACAACATGTTTTAAACACTGGGCTGTTCTGGGGGCTGGAAATACAGAGGTAAATATACACATAATCTCTGGCCCTGGAGGGTTTCTCCAGCTGCTAGGGAGGATAAGTATGTAAATAGCAAATGACATTTAATGTGGTAAGTGCTATAGAAAAATAGAGCGCATGACATAGTGAGCCTTAAGAGAAGGGCCACCTAGCTCAGAATGGGAGAAGTCAGCATTGACCAAACTGTGTGATGATCACAAACAGCCCTAACATCTTATCTGGTTAAAATAAGTCTGAATTTCTTACTCATTTCACATGATGATCACTTCCTATTCCATTTGATTGGCCTAAGCAAGTCACGTGAGCAAGGCTGACACCCAGGGCTTGTTTAATGCTCCGCATGGAGGGGCTCAGTGAGTGGCATTTAATATTTTGAACAATAATGCAACCTACCACTGGGGAAAACGCCCATCAGTTGTTATGGGCAGAAAATGAGGTAAAATGGAGACTTGTTATTAAGGCAGAAAATAGATAATGGGGGACTTTAGAGGACTAAGAACCTTGGAGTTGGTAGGTTTTTGCCTGGAAGTGAGGGTAGTGTAGTCAGATTTCTGGTTTAAATATATATTTTTTTATTGATCTCAGAGAGGCTAGGAAAGGAAGGGAGATAGAAACATCAATGATGAGAGAGAATCGTTGATCAGCTGCCTCTTGCATGCCTCCCCCTGGGGTGTGAGCCTGTAACCCTGGGCATGTGCCCTGACTGGGAATCAAACCGTGATCTCCTGGTTCATAGGTCAATGCTCAACCACTGAGCCACGCCAGCTGGGCAGATTTGCAGTTTAAACATACCATCCTGGTCGACTCAGGAGGTGAGACAGGAGAGGGAAGAGACAAATGAGAGCTTGGAGAGTGGCCTTTACTGCACTTTGGATGGGTTAGACCCACTGACAGAAGGCAGTTTTTCTTTTCTCCCATCAAATGCTATGTTAACACGAATAAAATGTCTGCTGTACTTGCAACAGCAGCTACAACAGAGGAGAGAGCATTTAAACTTGATGTGGGGCCTTGGGAGGCACAGAAGGTCTGAGAGAGCCTGTGAGGGTCTCATTGAAGCTCTTGTAGGTACGGTGTTGGCGAGAGGTGAGAAAGCACAGGCAGATTTCCTCTGTGGTCCAAGAGCTGCCAGCCCTGCCCAGGAGCTTCCTCTAAGGGCAGTGGGCAGGGCTGTGGTGTGAGAATAAGCTGTGGGTCAGAAAAGAAAGAAAAAAGACGGCTAGTCCCAGCTTTGCCCTGGCCCTACTGTGTGCTCTTAGATCACTGATTGCCATCCTCTGAAACAGGAGTAAGAGCACAAGCTTTGCAGGGCTTGCCCTGAGGAAAGGGGGTCTGGAGTGACTGCACTGGAGAAGCCCAGCCCAGTATTCCTCGCATGGCCCAGGCTCTCCAGTTGGGGTGCTGATGCTCAGTACGTTCTCAGCCCGTTATGTGCAGCACTCCCGGGGAGCTGTAGAAAGGACATTTCTGCTTTACCAAGAACTCGGCTTTTTTATCTTTCTCTCTGGGAAAAGCCATCCTCTTTCGATCTGAAATTGACCAAGAGGCTGTTCTGAGAAGAATTAATGACAGGACGTACCCTGTGAGTGCCCTCGCTCACCCACACATCATTGTCAGGCTGCAGTGTGACATTCAGCCAACCTTGCTAGGTGGCCCCAACCTATGGTACCTGTTGGCAGCAGTTGCCCATAGCAACAGCCAGGAGAGGGGAGCTGTGAGGATGGGAGCTCCTTGCAGGGGTTCTTTTTCCTTTATGTGTATATATGTGTGAGGGAGGGTGGAGGTGGAAGTGGGGGGCAGTTATGTGGGGAGCAGCCGGAGAGGTACTTGCGGTCTGTGTTCATTGCAATATTTAAGTTCCTTTGTTTTATAAAAAAAAGTGCAGCTGAGAAAACTGCTTATAGCCATTTATTTGCAACTATATGTGCAGGCCGTGGAGACACTGCAAGTCACACTACTCCCTTCCACGGGCCGTGGGCCCCTCTGGGCTCCAGGATGGTGCATTTTGAGAGTAGGGAGGTTGAACTGAGGATGATGAAGGAGGCTGTGGGACCACAGGAATGTCCAGGGAAGACCAGGGGAACGATAATAAAAGCAGTGCTTGCCATGGGCATAGCTTCAGGCCCTTCACCAGCGCCTCGATGCCTCAGGTCTTGGCACTTTCCTCCAAGTGGGAACAGCTTTTATCCCTCCGGGCTGTAGTAGAAAGTGGCACTCAGCAAACACAAGCCTGTCCCTGTGAGGACCACGCTGTGAGGGAGACGCATGAGTGAGCTGAGTCAGAGGGTCTCCTGCCTGCCTTGCTTGCTCACCCGACGAGTGTGGTTCCCGTCAGCTCTTTTCCAGGCTTCACCCTTCCCGGCTACGGAGGAGGCAGGGGTCCCTGTGCCTTTTGAGCTGTTTCCTGGCTTGTCAATGGAGCCAAGGATGCCCACCTGCAGGGAAACTCAGAGGGCAGGGGGCACCCAGGCAGGGACATTCAGAGGGCAGGGGGCACCCAGGCAGGGACACTCAGAGGGCAGGGCTCAGGCGGGCCTGGCTGTGGATTCTGATGTAACCTCTCTGAACATGAGCTTCCTCCCCAGACACAGGCTGATAGCCGCACGCATCTCAGGTGGCTGTGGCTCACACATTTGCTACCTATAGTGCGGGTGTGGCGTCTGCACCGGGGGACTCAGGGGCACCCCTATCTCTCTCTGTCAGGGCCAGTGCTTAGGGGTGCCGCTCTGTTGTAGACGGGGCATTCCAGGAAGTCTTGTGGGCCCCAGGATTTGGAACACCCCCACTCAGGACAGCCATCCTGTGGGGTGTGGCCGGCTTTTCCCTGCCCCTCAGGCACAGAAGGCTGATGACAAACCCACAAGAATGTGCAGTCTATGGGATGCTGTCCCCATCTGACCAATGGCTGTGTCCTGAGCGCCGATTCTTCGGCCCAGGGATGGCCTTGCCCCAGGGGCTCTGGACCTTTCTCTAGACTCTGAGATCCACGGGTTGGCCCTCTGTCCCCGCACCCTGTCCGGGGGCCTTTTGCATCAGGGAATCTGTAGTATTTTCTTCTGTCTCATATCTGAATCCATGTGGGTGAAGGAGGCGCACACCCCTCACCCATCTTTCTCTCTGCCTCTCTTTTCTTCAAGCTCACACTGAGACCTACTGTGTGCAGGCCCCTTATTCAGCCCTGGCCATGAGAAACTGTGATCATGGAGACTCAAACACCTGATGTGATGGGGGCGCGGGCTGTGGGGAGCAGAGCTGAGAGGGGTCCCCTACACCTGGGAGGCTTTGGAGAGGATAGCGAGGAATTTGCCGAGAGGCAGGGGCAGTCGGAGAAGGTCACGTCGGGCAGAGCCTCTGATGTGTAGGAGCGCACAGGAAACCTTCCTGTAAAGAGGCAATTCTGGTGAAAGCACGTCCGAGGATTTCCATTCTCAGAAAAGGATCAAGTTGTCCTGTAATGACCAGCTCCTGGGCAATGATAGTACCTGTTAAATGAGCATCTCCTCCTGCACCTTCGAATTGAATCTTGCCCTTTATTCAAAAGACTCCAGGATAGGAATACTAATATTGCATTATGGGGAAACAGCAGGCCTAGGGGTTCACTGCACCCCTTAGCAGCCACGTGCTTATGGTCAAGTTACCTCTCCGACTCCATTTATTTACCAGCTAAGTAGGGATCCGGTCAAGGTCACAGGAGGTAAGCACAGCGCATGGCACGCCCGGAGGTAGCCTGGCCCTGTGCGTGCTGAATGGGCATGCAGGCATGCTGAGCGGGCACACAGTGGGGAGAGGACCCGTTTGGGAGACATCTCAGGTTATGATGGAGACGCTGCCATCCGCATGCTGCCTGGGCCCTGCTCCTTATGACAGAGCAGAACTGTTTTCTAAGAAGATTGCTCTTCAGCTGATTTCACAGTCCCCCTGGCATCCAAGCCCCCCGCTAGGACAGCGCAGCCTCGCACCAAGACATCCAATACTGCAATCAGAAACGGGAGCCCTTGTCCTCGAAGTCTCTGGCTGCCCTGCTTGGGGAGTTAAAAAGCAAAGCCCCTTGGAATCAAGCTGTAATCAGCATGAACCGTGGCCTTCAACTGCCTGGGAAGGGGAGACGTGTCCTTCAAAATGAAACACTAGACAATCGAGATCATCCTCCTGGGCCAGGAGACAAAGACGAGCAGCCCGGACGGAAAGTGACAATTTTTCAAATATCGATCCGCAAGCGTAACCTCAGAAAGAAGGAAAGCAGGCGCGAGCCAGAGACTGCGGCGTTTGCCGTCATCAGTAACAGGCAAGCCCCTCTTTGTCTTCTGCATCGGAGAGTGTGCTCACGGGGACAGAGGACTGTGACCTTCTCAGAGGAAAGTGTAAGGGCCTCTGCATTTCACAGAAGGGGAAACCGAGGCTCGAAGGGGGGACATGACTCGATGACAATCACCCTGGTGATCGTGCTGCTCCAAATTCAAGGTCTGTTTGGCTCCACATTTGGTATTCATTCCACGGTGACCCCAGATTTTAGAATAGTTCCACCTGATCCATTCCCTCGAAGACCTGAATACCAAAATGCTGTAATGTGATAACATCTAGGGTGCCAGTTATATGTCAGTCATGTATAAATTTTTTCTCATTTAATCTTCACAACAAGCCAATAAATAGGTACAGATACTGTCCTTGTTTTGTTTTGTTTTTTAAATATATCTTTTTATTGATTTCAGAGAGGAAGGTAGAAGGGGAGAGATAGAAACATCAATGATGAGACAGAATCATGGATCAGCTGTCCCCCTGCACATCCCGTGCTGGGAATCAAGCCCACAACCAGGGCATGTGCCCTGACCGGGAATCGAACTTTGACCTCCAGGTTCATAGGTTGATGCTCAATCACTGAGTCACGCTGGCTGGGCTCTGTCCTTGTTTTGTAGATGAAGAAATTCAAGCTCCAGAGGTACAGTCATCTAATAGACAGAAATGGGTCTGTTTGGCTACTGACTTCTGCGTTTATTGTCCCTTTTGCTGAGTGTCCACCTAGATGCTTCCTTTTCCTGGTTCCGAAGATGCTGCCTCAGAGGAGAAGGGCCTGAACCGCCTGGACCACTAAGGCAGCCCAAGCCTGTCTGTCAAATTATCTTGTTATGTTTCCATTTTCATCAGTATGATACCATCATATTCATTTATGGCTTTGTCTCCCCTCACTGGAATCAAACCTCCATCCGGACAGGGATCCTGTCTCGTCCACTGCTCTGCTCCTGGTGATTGGACAGCATGCCATCTCCAGTGGGGGGTTTGATAAACACTCACAGCCTGACCCACCTCTTCTGAGACTCCAGGCGACGTCTTTCTTTTCAGACCAAGCGTTGAGTCTCCCTGGCTGTGAGGACCCATCTGCTGTCAAGGGACCCGGAGAAGGTGCAATGTTAAAGCGCCTGCTCTTTAGACACAGGCAAATGGCTGTGATTTTCACATCCTCTGAGGATGAAAATTACAACGTGGCTCAGGAACTCGCCCCATTGTCTCACCGCCTCGCCAGGAAATTCTTCTGCAAATCTGACCTAAATTTGTCCAGCTGTGGCTGCAACCGGCTTCGTCCTGGGTGGTCCTCGGTGAGGGTAGCTGGTGAAAGAATTCTTTGTGTCAAATGACACAGAATCCTGCCCAGACCTCTCTGTGAGAGGGAAGCTGGGGATGCAAGCTCGGTTACAGCCTCGCTGAGTAAGCTGTCCCCGGTGGGCAGGGGGGAAGCCGGGTGTGTGGACCAGGCCCCCGAGAAAGTCTGAAAGGTCTGGGTGTCTGTTCCAGCTCTCCTTGCCCCCCGGGGGCCTGGGCTAAGGCATTTAACCTCCAGGAGCTTCTATTTGTCATCAGTCGTGTGCACAATGACACCTGTCTTCCAGGTGTGTGAGATGATGGTGGTGAGCTGCTGTCTGTTTTGTCATTGATGTAAGAACTGCTACTAACTCACAAGGATAATGAGTCTGGACCAGCAAAATGAGCTGCCAAGCTCACAGAACAAATTCACGATAGGTTCAGATCACTTTTCTTCACAGTCAGACGTCGCCTTTGCTATCCTCCTAAACTCCATTTCAGGTTTGACTCCCCTTGACATTCCCAAAGCAACATGGGCAAGGCCTTTGCTAGCGATGAATCATTTGAATCCACAGAGTGTGCTCCCGAGAGGAGCTTGTGGGCCTCAGGCTCTCTGGTTGCCATGTGTTAGGCTCATCACAGCTCCTTTAAGTCATCTAGTCCCCATCCCGCCATGGAAGCTGGCGAGTGGCAGCTGAGAGTGCAAAGAGATGGCCAAGGCTGCAGACATGGCTACTTGCTGGGCCTCAGTCCTGGGTACATGTAGTCATTTCTGACATCTACCAGCAAAGCAAACGCAGCTGTGACTGGTTTTCCCAGCTTCCACCTGAAATAAGCTCTTTTTTTTCCTTCAGAATTTTACCCACAGGCATGAGGCACAGAATAAATCCTTACTGCCAGAGGCACCTTTGGTGTCTTGCTGGTGGGGAAGCTGAAAGGCACAGCAGGGGCGGGTCTGGCCCATTGATTCTATGACAGCATAGGACTGGAGCCCAGACCCCCATGCCCAGTGCTGTATCCTTCCCACAGCGCCACCCTCAGGCTGCTGGGTGAATCTAACTGCAAATCTCATAGGCATAGCCACACTTTCCTGTTTAGTTGGGAATCATGGAATTCCTGCACCATGGGATTCTGTTATCACGGAATTCCTGCACCATGGGATATTGGCCATTGGTGTGGCCATTCTCCGCACCATAATTCACCAGGTGTTGCTGATACACTGTGGTGAGGGGACCTGGCTCTAGAGACCGATGAACAGGGTTATAACCTGGACATAACACTCATTGCTAGTGGTGTGTCCTTGGGTGAGCTTCATCGTCAGTCTCAATTTCCTCATCTATAAAGTAGTGATAATAATCATAAGTGGCCTTAAAGTTAATGAATTAAAAGAGTTGCTAAATATTCACTAATTAGAATGTCTGGCTTCTAGTAAATGCTAACTGTTATTTCCATTTAATAGACAGAGGCTGAGATGCCCAGATGCAATGACAGAGGGCAAATTCACGAAAAAGTAAAAATGAGCATCAAACTTCCCTGACTCTTGGTGCAATGCGCTTTCCTCCACATCAGTTTAATTAATAGAATCACGAAGCATAAAGGATAGAGAGGGTTTCAGACTCTCTTTGCCAGTTTCTGGTTGCACAGCAGGGAAACTGAGGCCTAGATTGGGCACATCTGGCTGTGTACCACCTGGAGAGAGAAGGAGAAAGGAAAAAGACTGGGCCCTATGGAACCTACGGCATCTCCAGAGGTGGCTGCCTGAAATTATTTTGTGTTTCCTAGCAGATTTGTGGAATGGCGTGTTGCAGTCACTGGACGAGAGCCGTCCAGCCTGGGTTAGATAGGACTCTTGGTGAGCGGGATGCGTATCTCTAGGCCAGCAATCTGTATGGGATTGCATTTTACCTCCCTCCCTGTGCACCACCCCCATGGGCCTCCTTGCCTGCAGGCTCTGTACTCACCACAGGTCAGCTTCATGTCAGTAACATTTTCCTCCTGTGCTTCTTAACAAGCAACTTAAATTCCAAGCTTGGGTAGGACAAATTCTCTTGGCTTTGAGTCACAGAATTTGGGTTTCACCACTGAATGCTTGGATGACCTTGACCAAGTCAATTACCTCACTGGGTCTGTGTTGTCATCTGTAAAGTGAAGCCCCTATAACTGTTTTGCCCACCTCACTGGGCTGATGTGTGAGATGACCTACCTACATGTGCTCTGTGAACTAAAAAGCCCACCCAAATAAAAGGGACATGAGGCCACCAATGAGAATTAAAAAACCCAAACAGAAAAACCACACATGACTTTTTGTTTTGTTTTTAATGCAATGCAATTGGAACTCAGTGAACTCTTCCGTCTCTCACCAAAATGCTCATTGGAATCAGCATTCTTAGGAAATTTGGTAAAGACCACGAGAGGCAGGGAAACTTCATAGAAGTAGCAATCATTCCTTATTTCATGGCAAAAACACACTGAACCCTATTATCTGTCAGACACAGTGTGCCGAGTCCTAGAGAGAGAGAGGTGAGTGAGACATGGCTCGGGTCCTCAGGGAGCTCACAGGCTAACCGTTCAGTGTGATGGGGATGGGAGCCTTGTGCTGATGGGAGTGATCCTGGTTTAGGAGAAGTGACCTGAATAAAAGCTAAAACATGAATTTGAGATAAAAGAAGGCTTTTCACCTTCAGAAAATTCCAAAGAGCCCTGCATGGCCAGAACATCTTCTGCATATGGAGTGTCAGGAGGGACATGAAGAAGGACATGGGGCAGTGGAGCCTTGAACCTGAGAGCTGGCATGCTCTGGGCTGCATTTTAGAAAGATCATTCCAGAGACTTCTTGAATTAATCACGTGCTAGTATTAACTAGAGGCAGGGTTTTGCAAATGAACTATCAGAATCACTCATGGAGCTTGTACTGAACTCAGATTCCTGGACCCATGTCTTATAAACCTGAGCTTAGAAATATGTCTTTTCAAGTAATTCACATGAAACCACGTCAACTGCAGTGGGCTGAATGGTTGTCCCTAAAATTATATGTCTGTATCCTCAACCTCCTGACCCATAAATGTTGCCTTATTTGGAGAAAGTGTCATTGCAGTTTATGCTGGGTTATATGAGTGGGCTCTACATTCCTATAAGACAGAAAATGTTCCAAGAAGGTAGAGATTAGGTGAGGTGGCCACAAGCCAAGGAATGCTGGGGTCACCAGAAACTGGAAGAGGCAAGGAACAGACTCTCCCCAAATCTTTCAGGTTGAACAAGGTTCTGCCAACTCCTTGAGTTTGAACTTCTGGCCTCCAGTGCTGTGAGAAAATACATTTCTTTTGTTTGGAACCACCCAGTGTGTGGTTATTTTTATTTATGGAAGCCCTAGGAAACTGATATGACAACCAATAGCAATGTTGCTTATTTCCCTGGTTCCAGAAAGGCAGGAAAAATGATAGTACAGACTGAGGCGAAACTGAGTAAGTTGCTAGATGAATTTGTTGAAGAAAAACAAACAATTTGCATAAAGAGACTTGTTTTATTTCAGCCTGAGCCACAGCCCAACCCTGACCTTGGCTGAGCTTGGAATATAGCATTCTTCTCCCTTCCCCGCCTTCTCTCACCCACTTCAGTATCTGCTTTTGCTCTCTGGTGCTGCAAGTGGCTGTGTGGATGGACAGCCTTAAAAACCAACACATCCGTGGAAGCCGCATTCACCAGCTCTCAAGGGAAAACTCCCAGGTCCTGACAGCTTTGAAAAGCATTGACTCCCGGGATGCAGTGGGCTGACCAGGGGCCTTCATTAGGGCTTTAGACTTGATCCTGTCATGGGTCAGAAGCTACATCACTGAGACATGGAAGACCTTCTGAATACATCAGGGACTTTCTACATTTTTTCATTAACCTATGAAAGGAAGTTTCCTTAGTAGGCTCTGTGTGAGTGTTTGTGCATATGTGTGTGCACCCGTGCGCGCGCATCTGCATGTGTAGGGAGTGTTTGTATGAGTGTATGTGTCTGTGTCTCTGTGTGTGTGTCTGCTTCTGTGAGCATGTCTCCCCATGTGTCTGTATCTATTTGTGTGCTCTCCTTCCTAGAAACCGTCTATTTCAGAAGCACCTTGAATTATACTAACACAATTTCCCGAGCGTCTGATGCAGCCCAGGCTCTACTGGAGGCAATGAGGACACAAAAGTAAGTTAGACGCGGTGTCTGACCTAAAAAATGTTCACAGCCCGATGGAGAGAGACAGGGTGTAATGTAATTGCTGAGGAAAATGACTTTGGGCCCAGACAAACCTCCATTCAAATTTAGGCTTTGCCTTTTATTAGCTGAGTGATTATTAGCAAGTTTTCCTAAGCCCTTGAAACATTAGATCTATAACATGAGAATAATAGTATCTTCTCTCCAAGTTCTTGAAAGGATTTCACGAGTCAATATATGCAGAACATTTGCTGTGTTGTCTGGTACAGCGTAGGTGCTCAGTAAAAGAACTGCTGTTAGTTTATTTGTGCTCTAATCAAATAGACAGACGATTCAGTAAACACAACAGGAAAGAAGGAACTAAGTCGGGGTCAGGAAGAGCTTCCCACAGCCGTCAGGGAGAAGCTGGCAAACAGGAAGAAGTGTTGAGTTGGGAAAGGGCAAGCCATCAAGAATCCCAGCTGCCATGTTTACCTTGACCTGGCTTCCATTTTAGCATTGACCATGCCCTTAATGGAAAGAAAATCTGTATGTTTTTGTAACTCATGTCAATTGAGAGTTAACATGATGTTCCTCTAGTTTCATATTCAAGAAAGAGAAAGTTTATTCAAATGGAGCAGTGTTTGGCCTCATAAAATCATAGTGAACACTAACCATTCAACTGAAAGATTAAGGCTTTACTGCTTATTTGGAGAAGGAGCTGTTATATCTAAGAACTTTACTAAAAAATGATTTTTATCCTGTTTAGGGCTAAAGTATAAATAAAACATAACTGAACACATTTCATTAAGAAAACAAAATTTAGCCCTAACCGGTTTGGTTCAGTGGCTAGAGCGTCGGCCTTCAGACTGAAGGGTCCCAGGTTCGATTCCGGTCAAGGGCATGTACCTTGGTTGTGGGCACATCCCCAGTAGGGGGGTGTGCCGGAGGCATCCTATCAATGTTTCTCTCTCATCGATGTTTCTAACTCTCTATCCCTCTCCCTTCTTCTCTGTAAAAAATCAATAAAATATATTTTAAAAAAGAAAAAATTTAAAAAGCAACAGCTTTTATAGAATGCTCGTCTAATGCATATATTTATAAATTCATAGCATGGCATCTTCATCGCACACATGAATTATGCAGCAGTGCCATTAGTGAACAGAGTCCCACCACTCCTCCATCGTGAAGCGTCCCTGACTGCCCAGCCCTCCAGTGGCCATGTCTGCTCTTGTTTTGGTCACAAGCTTCCCCTGTAGCTCCTCTCAGTGTGCTCTCGTCAAGCCCAACCATGGCTCCAAAAGTGCTTTCTCCCACTTAATCTTAATCCTCACAACAAAACTCAGAGGTAAATACGACTGTGCTCATTCTAAAGAAGAGGAATCAATTCAAAGAGATCCAAGTACCTTAATGAAGTAAGAAATGGCAGATCGAAGCGGAGTCTATTTGACTCCCAATCTAATCTTTCCACATCAAGGCCTCTCCCATTTCCAAGATCTGGTTCCAGGTCTTGGAATCGGAGACCTAGAAGCTAGAAGCAGCCAGAACATGTGGGTCAGATTCCTGCGCGAATGGTGTGTTCATCCATTTATTCACTGAACACAAATGTGTTGGGTACAACTATATGGGCACCAGGTTAGATGCTGACACCCTTGGTGGGTTTCTTGCATCTTTCATATATTTTGGTTCTCTTTTTCTCTCTTGAGATGTAGCAGATTGTCTACTCAGAGCTGAATATCGAAGGACCACCCCCACACCCTTCCACAGCATCTCCTATAACCTGATTTCCAGTTACCACCCAATCCTGCTCTCTTTCCTTGGAATGTGTCCCACTCATCAATTCAGATCCATAGACAATCATATGAAATTTCACTGGCCAAGGTAGATCTAAGCCAGACTGTTGCTGTCTTATTCTGAGGTGGCTATCCTTAACTCAGATCAAGGACTCTGGGAAGATAACCCTTTAGTCTAAAACCAAATTCCCTTCCCATCTTCACAAGTACCTCCAGGCACCCATTAGGTTCATGGAGAGAGTGAGAGCGAGGCACACCAAAACCCAATCACATGTGAAAATTACCCTCAGCTTCAGAGCCCATGGACATCTGAATATTTTTTTTTTAATCAGCTCAGTTCAGTGAGCTGCAGATGCCTCCATCTTCTTGTTTTAATGGAACTTTCTCCACACACCTCAATAAATCTCAATGGAGTGCTCTTCTGAGAAGCCCAAATGTTCATGCAAGAGATGCTTAATGATGGTGCTCCCTGCTTGTAAATGAGGCAAGGGAAGGCAAGTATTTCTTAATTCATGGGGTGCACTCTTAGAAAACATTTTTATTAAGATTTGATTAATAGCTTAATCATAATGCATACACAGATGATTCAGAATTTGCAAAGCTGTTTTAGGGAAGAGCTGATATCTTCAGAAGACTTTTCCCCATTGAGCTTGGGATAGCCTAGAAATCGGAATGAAAAGGCAGGCAGTGCATTCTCATTGGTTGCCTTCAGAGAGGGATACTTTTTGAGGAGCCTGAACTAGCTGAGCATTTGGTCTGTTCAGGGAGAGTCAGTGTGATGCATCAAAGTCAGCAGCCGGTCACCCAGCCAGAGACTGACTCCAGGCTCTGCCACCCACGGACTATCCCTGCACAAGGAATTAAGCCCCTCTGAGCCTCAGTTCCTAGTTTTACAGGTGTGAGGACTAAGTCAGGCAATGCGTGCAAAATTCCAGCTACTAAGTAGCTGCTCAATTAAGTGGCAGCTGATTTTCTATTCAACATTATTCAAGTTATCCAGGTATCCAGGTAAAAACTCACTTTCAGCTTTTAAAGAAAAATAGGCAACTAGCCTTTTTGGTAAATGCCTGGTTAGGAGACCGCCATCCCTATGGAGCTCCGTCTCTGGGGGCCAGACATTAGGCTCACGCATGTAACCCTCACCCTCTCTGTAACGGGTTGAATGGCGGGCCTCTATAAAGACACACTGACATCCAAAGCCCAGAACTTGTGAATGTCTTCTCACCTGGAAAAAGAGTTTGCAAAGTGATTCAATGAAGGCTCAGGAGGTGAGCTGGCCACCCTGTATTGTCCAATGGATCTCAGCCACGGGAAATACCCTTTTAACAGTCCCACATAGACAGACACACAGGGAAAAGGTGACATGAAGAGGGAGGCAGAGATGGTGTGACCACAGCTCGGGAATACAAGGGAAGTCACTGGAAGCTGGAAGATGCAAGAAGTGGATTCTCTGCTATCGCTCCCCGAGGGGACCATCCCGCTGAATTTCTGACTTCTAGTCTCCAGACTGTGAAGGAGGAAGCCTTGAAACTGGTGATGATTTCTTACTGCAGACTAAGGAAACTCATATACCCTCCTTGCTCGGTGCATGTTTATGAGAAGAAATCTCAGAGAAGTTGGTAAATAGTGGAGGTCACTTAAGCTTATCAGGGAGCGAATAATGGAGCCAAAATGCAGATTTCAGCCTCCCTCCGTGGAAACACATGAATGTTTGCTTATTGTTCCTATTGAATGGTCATCCTTAAATGACCCGTGAAGACTCTTGGATTTGGAAGGAATTAGTATTAATCTGAAATATTAGACGTTATAACGGAACTCTCGCCATTTCCCACACAACATAGTTTAATCTCTGGAATAAATCCAGAAACACCAATGGCATCCTAACTGATGGACAGAAATACAGAGCGTTATCTGGAAGAGCAAAGCACGTGGACACTGCATCTCTCCTTCTAGTCCAGACTAACAAATCAAAGGAAAACTATGCAATGAGGGAAAGTGCAACAACCCAACAGACACCAGACTTGGAACCAGAGACCCGGAAGCTAGCAGCAGCTCAGAACATGTGGGTCAGATTCCTACATGATCCAGAAAGAATCATGCACTTTTCTGGGTTTCATTTTCTTCACCAGAACATTATTGGGGCCGAAATACATCATTTCCAGAATCTCCTCCAACAAGACCCCTTTGGGAGCATTTCCTGGCTTTTGCTGGAGCTCATACTTTGCACCAAGTTGCAGCATTTCTCGATGCTACCTTCCAGAGCCCATTGAAAACCTCAAAAGTACCACCTGTCAGAGTTAGAAATAGAAACAAAATCTGGGGTCACTGGGCACCTCGGCAGTCAGGGAGAGATTTGTGTCCTAGATAGCCAGCTTTCTCTACTTCTTTTCCTACATACATAACCCATGATCCCTGACCTTGCTCTGCTGCTTCCAAACTGCCTTCACATACACAGACAGCATCATTGATGTATAGACAGGCGTCAGCATCAGTTGACAGAGGGGAAAGCAGGTCAGAGGCTTGTCCAAAGTGGAGGCTGATGGAGGCGGGCCCAGGTCTGAACCTGCACACCCCGGGGACAAAGCCTCTTTTTCCCACAGCACTCGGTGTCTGCTGATGCCCCAGGAACCTAAACCTTATACCATCATCTGTCTTTTGATTCCAGGAATTGAAGGAGTGACTGGAAGCTTGCAGCCACTGCCACTCATGTAGCAGAGTTCACCATTACCATTTATCTTCGAAGGCAGAAGCTTTCTTTTACTTCCTAATGCCTGGCACATGGGTGACACCCCACAGGGGCTTAATGAAGCTGGAAGATATTGCTTCAAGTGTGGAAATCCTGAGTGGGAAAGTGATTTGATGGAGGGACCGAGCCAGTCTTGCCAGAACCAGGTTCACTACTGGACTACTGGACGCCTTCCTATGAATGCCATGCAGAGCCAAACCTTTTTAAAAAACGTGTATTTTTTTTTATTGATTTCAGAGAAGAAGGAAGAGGGGGGAGAGAGAGAGAGAGAGAGAGAATCATTGATCGGCTGCCTCCTGCATGCCCCCGACTGGGGATGAAGCCTGCAACCCAGGCTTGTGCCCTGACAGGGAATGGAACTGCCACCACCTGGTCCATAGGTTGACATTCAATCACTAAACCATGCTGGCTAGGCAGAACCAAATCTTTCTAAAACCATTTTTCCAGTTATGCTAAATGATGAGAAACGTCTTGCATAAGGGTTTGGACAACCTAAAGTTATAAAAGTTTATATTCTAAATTAAAGGCGTGTGGCTAAGCTGAGAGTCACTGGATTTGTGTTCCTGGAATGAAGCAACACATTGGGCTGAGCTGGAACACGTCCTAAAGACATATTTGTGTTGTGCTGTGGCCTCGGGGCCGCGGTATAACGGGTGTGATCTCTGCATGCCCTCCGCTCCCTCTGTGCTCAGCTGTGGGCCCCATCTCTTTAAGCTTCTGCTCCCTGCAGCATAACTGCCCGGTTATGTAACTGTTCTCTGCACCCAGCACCCTTGGAGGTCACTCCTATAGCATGACGTCAGGACAAGGACATCCTGTGCATGTCACACCGAGGCGCAGAGCAGGCCCCAGGCCATCCTCCCGCCTGGCACTGGGGCTCGCCTGCCTCCCGTCCCAGCCCCGCAGGCTGGCACTGAGGACTTTAAGAGCTGAGCAGGAAGTACCACGTGTCCTTGTACTGTGACGGGAGGAGAGCTGCTGGCTCTCACAGTGAGAGAACAGGGAGCCCCTTTGTCGCAGGTGGAGTTCACCCCAAAGGTGGCCGGAATTTTGGGGGGGCTGGGATGAAAGAGGAAGCGAGGTTTGAGGAGTTCACTGGTTACGCTTTGCCTGACCACCTTGTCCAGAAACAGTGAGCGCATTCCAGAGATGACCGGTCCCGAGGGATGGGTTTAATACCTTCCCTTCCTCTGCCAAGAGAGCAGAGGTAAGTGCTGGTCACCCGGGGAATTTGTGGCAGAGTTCTGTCCAGTCTCCTTGGTCCCGAGAGTTCAAGATTGAATCCTATCTTCCCGGACTACAGCAAGTCCCAGGGCGTGAAGACTAAACACTCAGCCTGGCCAGCCGGCGTGGCTCAGCAGCTGAGCACTGACCTATGCAGAAGGTCACGGTGTGATTCCTGGTCAGGGCACATGCTGAGGCTGCGGGCTCGGTCCCCAGTGTGGGGCCTGCAGGGGGCAGCCAATCCATGATGCTCTTTCATTGTTGATGTTTCTCTTTCTCTCCCTATCCTTTCCTCTCTGAATTCAATAAAAATATATTGTAAAAAAGACTAAACAATCAAGTATGTAACGCCCCATCTTATTAAGTTTTGTGTTCCCTCCCACCAATCACAAGCTTGGCAAACTGCAGCGCGTACTATGTCGACTCATTCCTGCACGTCCTGCCATGTTGATTTCAAAAATTGAAAAGAAGATCCTGGGATACACAAGCCACTCAGTCTCCACACCTGCTCCCCCACTCACTCCGGGCCACCTGCTGCCTCACTTACCCGTCTCCCAGGCTACACTCCTCAACTGGCCTTTCGGACTTGACAATGCTGCTCATTTCTCTCACCTGGACCTTGACCTCTACCAACTCCAGCCCCGTTAGTTCTCACTTCCTGATTGTCCAGCCCTCACGACCCCTGGACTTACCCACTGGGGAGAGTCAGCACCAGGATCTGGGTTTGGCTGTATTAATTGGAAGTCATTTGCAAACCATATTACTGACTTAAAGAACCATAGAGAATTAGAATGTAGCCAGGAAATAGAGATTCTAGCCTCACTGATTTATTTTGTAGCCCTTCTCCTCTCTTTTCCTCAAGGAGGCGGTGAAACTTGAGTTCCGGCTTCAGCGTTGTACAAGCTTATGAAATGGAAGAGATCAAACAGGTGAAGAGAAAGGCTTTTCTGAATTACTGGCACCTCCCGTCACAGCCGTCATGAAGGAATGCCCTCCTGGAGAATTATTCAGCTGAGCAAATGCTATGGACACGCAGGCAATGGCATTGATTTTCTTAACGTCACAAGCTGTAACCTAGTTTATAAAAAAACGGAAATGAGTTTTCCTCGCCCGCGGGGGACATGTCTCCTATGATGTTTTCTTCCTCTGAATGGAGCGTCTCAGACCGAGGCATTCTGGGGGACTTCTGAAGGGTCTGGATTCTGCTGGTAGGAGGACAGGTGAAGTAGGACGTTGTCCTTGGGCCCAGGGTGCCTGCCTCACCAAGCCTCGGGCTGGGCCTGGGCTGTCATTTCTCCAGGTCTCAGAGGAAAGCTCCAGTCTGAGGTTCACCTGGCCGCCTACCGCTGGATCCCCCTCAGTCATCACTCACTCACCGTTCTCTCTAATTCTTCTAATCATCCTGTTAAATAATTCCACTTGCCTCCCCCTCTCACATTGGTAAGAAACCCCAGACAATCTTCTCAAAGGAGGGAGCAGGCCAACTCCTCCTTTGCTGATTTGTAAAAACCTGTAAACAATAGGCCTCCTTCTCTCACCCAGGGACCTCCTGCCTCTGCACTGCCTCTGGCCCCTCCACCTCTTCCCTGGATTTTGCACAATTCCTGGCCCATGAGCCAACCTCCAGGCCTGCTCCTGCCCTCCCCCCGTCCCTCTCCACAGCACAGCCAGTGCAGAAGGTGGGTTCCCCGGCCCCCTTACGTACAACAGCCCTCAAGGTTTCCTGTTGTCTCCAAACGCCCGTGGGTCTTGGCCTCCATCAGTTGACCTGACACTACCTGGCCGATTCTCCCATCAAATGCATGTTGACCTCTGTGAATTTACATCTGTCTTTCCTTCCTTCAGGGAGGAACCGCATTCCTAGTGAGGCTCAATTGAGAATGGGCACCCTTAGCCCACCTGCTTCTTGCTCCATGAACAACTCCTGTTCAGAGCATCCACAGGAGAGTGCAGCAGACTCCAGCCGCCCCTGCAGACAAGCTCCCTCCACCTCCAACCACAGATCTGAAATGTCATCCCCAGGCAAGGTAGTGGCATCTGCATTTTTAATTCTTTCTCATTCTTTACTGAATGCTTATTTTCTCCATAAAACTCTCTCTTTTATGTTAATTATACTGATAACAGTGATAATAGTAATTAATATTTGTATTGATCTTTGTATTGTATAATTTTATATCATATTTATTCCCTGGATTTTTAAAGTTCCATGTTGTGTTTGAGATAACTGTAGATTCACATGCAGTTATAAGAAACTATATGAGAAATCCATGGACCTTGACTGATTCCCCTCGTGAGATTCCAATTTTACTGCGAAACAAGAGTGTACTCTCATAGCCAGGACAACTGACACGGTCAAGAGGACCCCTCATGTTGCTCCTTTATTGCCACACCCACATTCCACCCAACCTACCTCTGGGTCTCTGGCCCACTAATCTGTTCTGGAATGACATTTGAAAAATATTATAAGAAGGGAATCATATAGTACATAACTTTTGGAATTAGCTGTCTTCACTATGCAGAGCACTCTATAGACTCATGGGGGTCCTCGCATGTTTCAGGAGTTTTTCTCTTTCTTTCTTTCTTTCTTTCTTTCTTTCTTTCTTTCTTTCTTTCTTTCTTTCTTTCTTTTTTTTTGCTGGCTAGTATACTGTGTCATGTTCCAGTTTGTAATATCATTCACCTATTAAACACCATTATTATTAGTTTTTACCTATTACAGGTACAGCTGTTATGAACATGCACATATGGTTTTGTGTGAACATACATTTCATTTCTCTGGAGACATGCCTGGGGAAAAGTTGCTGAATTCCTACAGTAGTTGTACAATAATTTTTTAAGGAACTCTCAAACTATACTCTCTTTTTAGTCCAACTCAGAAATGCCCTCCAGTAGATTTCTCAACTCACAACCAAAGTCATGCCCATCCCCGTTTGGATTTCTCTAAATAATTCCTACTCAGGAATCTCAGCCAATAGCCAGTAACAAGTGAGTAGGCAGTAACTGTTAACCTCTCTCAGGCCAACTCTGAACTATTTAAATGAAAGCATCTTTCGGAAATGAGTCTTGCCAGTTGGCTGCGTAGGCATGAGACATCTTTTTGAAAAGTTTTAAGTTGCCGGCTTCCTGAGGGCTGGAGATAAAGCTCAAACTCTCAGCACTGCTGTGACCTCTTTGCTTGCAATTGGCCTGTTTCCTTCTAACCTCTGATTTAAAACCTATGCCCTGTCTAGTAGATGATGGCACACCAGTCCAGAGAGGGGATCCTAGACACAATAAAAGGTGAAGAAGGAAACATCAGGAAAGGTCTCAAAGCAAGATGCCCAATAGTACAGCTCATTGCACGTGGCCTTGTCTGTGTGGAAGGGAGCATGGCCTCGTCCATATCTGAAGACCCCAAAGTGACAGGTGGCTGAGGGAAGGGCACAAAACTGAGAATTAAAACTCCTGCATGAGCCTGGGCTGCAGCCTTTGCTTCTAGGGGTCTCAGCCTCCTCCCCATGAAAGAAGAAGCTTCATAATTAAGTCTCTAAAATTGCTTCAAGATCGACATTTCTCTGAGCTCTTAGCTTCCATGAGATCTTCACTTCTCTCTTCCTCCTCGCACCCTGGAAGGGGGGTGGGAGGTGGGCTGGCACCATCTCTCCTGCACTGAGTGGGGCTGCATAGGGTTTCACAGAAAACCGGTGAATCTGAAGTTCTGAAATGAAGAAAAGCAGGGTTGAGTTCCCCTGTCATTAAAATTCCTGCCTAGACTATTGAGTTCCTGCGCATTTGAATGAATTATCTAAGAATCAGTGTTAGTGTCTAATTGGAAGACAGAGAAGACCTGGGAGAGTCTGGCAGGAGGAGGCAGATGAAACAGAAATGTCTCCAGGCATTGAAAAGTTTGACAAGCGGAAGAGCTTGTGACTTGCAAGACAGCTAATGGGGAACATGAGTCAGCAAGAGGTAACTTTAAAAAGTTCAATAATTAAGCTTACATAAGAGGTATCTGATTGACGATCTAGATTTGGATTCCATTGACATGTCTAACCTCTCTTCCGTCTGAAACTATACATTATTCAGTTGAAAAGTGGAGAGCTTTCGCTGTTAAAAAAAAACAAACACAAAAACATTCGCCTACAGCACGTCTGTGAACTTGTTTCCAAATTTAGTAAAGAAGTTGTCCTCCCAACCTCACCACCACCTACACGCAGAACACCTCACAAACTCGCTTTCTAAAAGGAAAGGAAATGGAGGCTGTGCCTCCTCATCAGTTCCTGTAGGAAACTGGGAATGGAAGTACAAACTGTCATGAAGCGAATTATCAGCACATTCACTGATGGCAAGCCCTTGCCTAAGCATGGGGATTGGGAAGGGGGAGGAGCTGAGCTTAATCCCCCCTAGTGTGGGCTGCCTTTGAGCAGCTCCCAGGCCATGGAAAAGACAGACAATTAAATAAATGTCATTTGCTGGGAAGTAGTTAAAGGTCTTTTTAGGAGAACAGAAGGCTTTTCCTCAGGGTGGGGCAGAGCTGTGGGGGCGGGGGAGGATCAGGGAGGAGCCTCAGTGGGGTCCTGAGAACTCCATAGCCTTGTCATGTGCAGCGTGATAGAAGTGGAAAGCTCCTCATGCCCAGGTTAACCCGCAGGCCTGCCTTAGGGCTCGCTGGCACCCCACGCGCCCCATGGCATTGCCACGGCAGTAATGAAGCCCTGACGCATATAAGGAGCTAGTATGTGTCTGTTGTCAAACACAGTCTGGTGAGCTCTATCTTTTCCGACGTCGGAACCCAGGGCCCATGAGAAGGGCACACCTGCTTGTGGAGGGCGTCACTACCTCGGGGTGGCCCTGAGCTCCCTCAGCCTCAGTTTCCCATTTGTGGAAGGACCTCCCTGGAAAGCTCTTTAGACAGGAAGCGTTGCCACACTGTGGGGCACAGTGTCGGCGAGACACACTGTGGAGCTGAGACAGGCATTGGAAGATGCACACAGACAGATGTCCCTATCAGGAGGCGAGTGGATTTGGAGTAAACGCAGCCGGGTGGGCAAAGAGGATATAGGTTGAGGTGGGGAGGGAAGGGATTCCTGACTCTGAAGGGGCTTTGGCTTGGTTGGGGCCCTCGCATTGCACATCGGGTCACTGGAGATGTTTGGATCTCGCCCTCTACTGCGTGGGCTTCCCACGGCCCCGGAGATGAATTCTAACTCTGCAAATAGAACGAAGAGAGCTTCGGTGCTAAATTATTTATTGCCCATTACATCTGGCCCCGAGCCATGCTGTGTTTAGGTTGCACGCAGGTAGCCATGTAGAGCCCATTGTCATTACCGAAAGGAAACTCTGACAGTTGGCGTTATAAAAGATGAATTACTTGTTCACTAACCCAGAGTGGTTGCTCTGCTGCGGGAGACCTGAAATAGCATTCTGCTTCCTCCCCACACCATGTCCTGGTCTGCCATTGAGGCCTCGGTCCGGGTCGATTTGTTCGCAGCCCTGCAGGAGGCGTAGGAGCAGCTGTGCTGGGTTGCAGCTCCCAGGGCCTGGGGCTCCGAGGAGCCTTCTCCACGGGCGTCAAATCCAGAAGAAGCCCCTTAATGGCACGCACCTTAGGAAGGGTGCACTGGGACCCCCTTCACGTTCTTCCCTCTGCTTACAGCGGGTTCGGGGTTGAGGGAGATTCTAAATAGGAAAACTCCCATGTTCGCGCCTAGACTGCACCAGGGCTGACACTGCAGCTCCCAGTCTCCCATCTTGGCTGGTCTGGGCTCCAGGGGGCCAATGAGGGTCTCGGATGAGAGGCAGAGTGCTAGAGGAAGGGAAGCTGGGTCTCTCTCTCTTTCTCCCTCTCTCCCTCTCTCTCCTCTCCAGTCTGGTTGGTGCCCGGGCCCTGGTCTTGGCTGGCCCAGCCTCATCTCTCTGCATCCCATTCGGGATGGTCCTGGCTTTCCTTCGTTGGCTGACCTCTGGTTGCTTTGAAGCATTTGTTGTTTATTCTTTTGGGCTTTCCAACCCTTCCGTCACCAGTGTAGCTACTTCCCTGGGTTAAATTCCTCCTGCTTTAAATACCGACGTAATTTCTGCTCCTCTTGAATGACAAACAAGTGTACTTTGAAACAATAGAAAGCCATGGGCTAGCAAACATGCCCAAGCACAAGATTCAGATTCGACATTTCTTGCCTTAAGATGAATTCCACCACAGGCTTAGAATGTTTAATGGCAAACATTTTTAAAAAATATATTTTATTGGTTTTTTTTTTTTTTTAGAGAGAGGGATAGAGAGTTAGAAACATCGACGAGAGAGAAACATCGATCATCTGCCTCCTGCACACCCCCTACTGGGGATGTGCCCACAACCAAGGTACATGCCCTTGACCGGAATCGAACCTGGGACCCCTCAGTCCACAGGCTGACGCTCTATCCACTGAGCCAAACCAGTCAGGGCAACAGCAAACATTTTATTTGTGTAGAAGTTGAAGTGTTTACTTTGACTTTAGAAAGGGGATTTTGAAAGAATAATCCATTTCTTTTAAAGTTTTTATAATGAATTAAGAAGACACGTTATCATCCACAAATTTTCAAAAAGGTTCATCCATATTTAATTTTCTTGTAAGAACCACATTAGGATTAACATTACAAAGAAAACAGGCTTTTGTTCCAAGGAAAAATGTGTCCCTGTAATGCAGTTGCTCTATCTGATATCTCCGCTAGCATAATACAGTGGAGGGGAGTGTATTTACTCTAACAACAGAGCCCTTTTTTGGAATTTCTGCCTCTTGCTTCTTTTACAAACCAAGCATCATTTTTGTCAGCAGGGAGGTGGAGCATATGAAGCTTCCAGCCGCAGGAGCCCTTGCCTCATGTTTGGCTAATCTCTGGGTGATCTCTAAGGGAGGGAAATGGAAGAATGTTCACAGTGAACAGGGCTCATGTGATGCCTCTTTTTATTACCTGGGTCAGCTAATACCTTGCAAGATGTTATAGCACAAGAGCCTGAGAACGCGTCCGGCCTCCTCGCTGCTCCCTTCAGAGCCGATTTGCCGATAGTTCCTAAGTGCTAAGCTTTCAAAGAGATGCTCTCAATAATTAATCCTTTCCTTAAAGTGCTTTGATTTTTCTGATTCACATTCAGCTGAGTATAAATTTGGCAACTCAAAGCCTATTGTGCCGAAGTGAAATGGTACTGTTGGAGGGGGTTGGGTTGTGTCATGTTCCAGCCCTGGGGGATTCTAGGGGAAGAAGCTAGGGAGCTGAGCTGCCTCCACCCTGGGAGAGGAGTTTGGCATTACTCACCTCCCCAGAAGAAGCACTTCCAGCCTGAATTAAAACCTTCTAAAATACTCACATGGGCTAGTCCCCATGCAGACTGGTTCCATGCATGTCATTCCACACTCATGTGCCTTTGCTTTGTGTTGCTGCTTACCTCGCTACTCTGCTACTCCATACTTATCTCTGAGGATTCAGCCATCATCCCCTCTAAGAAGCCTTCCTTGACTACCTCTGCTCCAAGCTTCCTATGGAGCCTCCCCTCAGCATTTCCCAGCTCCTCTGCATATTTGTTCCTCACATGGGGCCAAGGGGATCCCTTCGTGGGACTGCAGCCCCTATAGACTCCATGGTCCCACACCTCATGGACTGTCTCCACATGTGAGGTACAGCCTACACAGCTCAGTACATGTTAGTATGTTTCTTTTCTTTTCTTTTTTTATTTTATTGATGAGAGAAAGAGAGTGAGACATCAGTTTATTGTTCCACTTAGTCATGCATTCATTGGTAGGTTCTTGCATGTGTCCTGACCAGGAATTGAACCCAAAACCTTGATGCTGTAACCAACTAAGCTACCCAGCCAGGCCTGGGGACCTGTTTCTTGCCCACAGCTGCACTGAGCTGAGCAAGTGGCTGGCAATTGATGGAGCTGGATCAGGCCTCCGACAAGGCCACGGAAGCAATGGCTCCTCTCGCCCCGCACTCGGTGACCGTTTCGGGACCCTGGCACACTCAGGTCACCTGTGTGGGGACCCTGCTGCATGCTTTTCTTCTCTTGCTGGCTGTCTTCCTGTAAGAATCACACAACCTGCGCCCCGCTTTCCCCTCTGCTGGCACTGCGCTGGGCTGGGCCCTGCAGGGCTATGGATAAGGAAGCCAGCTGTTGCTGAGGACCAGTTACTAATTCAATGCCAGTACCTCTCCCCTGAGCCTGGCGGGGAGGCAGTGCCCTGAGAATGGCAGGACAAGGAAGCCTTCCCTCCTCCCGGCAGGAAAAGCAGGTCTCAGCAACCCCAAAGGGCTCCAGGGTCCCCGTTAGGCTGACCGGCTTTCATGGGAACCTCTTGACTGTGAGCCCCGGGACCCAGGTCAGAAAGGCTCCGCTCTTTGCTTTCTCCTTGTGGCCCCAAAGCAGTTACTCTACCTCCTTGCAGATTGGTCTTTTCATTCCTAAAATAAGGCCAATATTATTTATTGCACTATATTTGGAGGTAAATTAATAAAATAATATTATCAAGAGTCTAGCACCTAGTATTCAAAATTGGGTAAAAGTAGTAGTAGTAATAGTAGTAGCAGTAGTAGTAATGTTATTTCAAGCTGTTATAGCTAAAGTTGAACCCCCCTCCGCATTCATATGCTAAAGCCCTAACCCAGGAATGTGACCCTGTGCCTGGAGAGGGGCCCTCCCAGAGTTAATCAAGTGAAAATGTGGTGATTTGGGGCCTCCTCCAATAGGACTGGTTTCTCTCTAGTTTTTAGTCACACCTACCAGATGCCTTCAGAGCGCCTCTGCCAGGCTTTGATCCAATCACCGCCCTGGCACACGGGCTAGGAGTGGTGGTTCCCGTTGGCCTTTGGCGTTGATTTACTCGGACATCAGCAATTCATGTTGCCTTTCATTTCCTCAGCTATAAAAAGAACAGGTGGCCCTGGCTGGTTTGGTTCAGTGGATGGAGCGTTGGCCTGAAGGGTCCCGGGTTCCATTCCAGTCAAGGGCACATACCCTAGTTGTGGGCTTGATCCCCAGTTGGGGGCTTGCAGGAGGCAGTGGATCAATGATTCTCTCTCATCACTGATGTCTCTATCTCTCTCTCCCTGTCTCTTCCTCCTTGAAATATATATATATATATATATATATATATATATATATATATATATATATATTTTTTTTTTTTTTTAAAGAAAAGTTTGGTGCAGACTCTGAGATCCCAGCAAGCTCCAAAGTTGTAGTTTATAACCCATAGATAGATTCTAGGTTGTCCTGACTTGTCCTCCTTCCGTCAGGACCCACTGCTCTCCATGAGCAACCTATGTCAGTGTCATTGCATCCCCATTCCCACCCTCAAACCCGCTCACTCCTCTCAGCTCAGGTCTGAGCTGACACTGTGGATCTCATAGGTGGTTGGGGGGGGGGGTAGGAGGGTGGAGGGGGGCGGGGTCTATTATCATAAACACACAACTCTCAATAGAAAGCACATAGTCTTGGGGAGGGCTTTATTCACTTGGTCAAGAGGAGCAAGCTGGCCCCTTGTATGACATAGGGTGAAATAATACATCGCTTTGTTAGGCACAAGCTGGCAGCCGACAGCGGGCCTTGGGCGCAGTGCAGCTCAGCCCCAGGACTTGATAGAGTCACCTGGTGAACAAATTGGCCGGCTGCGGGGCGCTGTGGGGGAAGGAACTCGCGCAGACGCCGCGGGGATCCTGTGCAGATGGCAGCTTTCCCCAGACGTGTGTGCTCCTCAGCTCCGGAAAGTCTTCCCAGCGCTGCAGATGCATGCTGCGATTCCTTTTCATAGCATGAAATTACAGCCGCTCAGAATTATATCAATAATTATCGTCTGCTCAGAGGAGAGGCTGGCGCGTTCCAAGTTGCTAGCAGGGCCTCTAGCAGCAGTGAGGGAAGGCATTTCTTTGTGCCAAATAATTAGAAAGAGCGTTTTCAGCTGAAGAGTCGGGAGGAGAGGCTGTGAGGTTGCGCAGACCTGAGCAGTTTGGTCTCCTCTCTGTCATCCATGAGCCAAGGTTAAGCCCGTGATGCCTCATTTTACAATGTGCCAATGACAAATAATAACGTGCGGTGTGTGTTGCATAGAGTTGGGATGATTGCGTGAGAAATGTATTTTTACGTATATTGCAAACTGTCTCACAAAAAGATAGTGCCTAAGAAATATCCCAAAGTGAAGGCTAACAGGCCTTCCTGGTCTCCCTGGAGATTCCAAAGGTGGGAAATTAGTGTCGCAAAGCATGCACTTTTGTTCGCTCTCTTTCAAGAGCAGGCTACCTCACTGCACCTTGACCCTGGAGTTGGCCATGGGGCTGGTTTGGGCCATGAGGTGGTAGTTGCTGTGACATAAGGTTTAGTGGCAGGGTTGGCCTTCCCTTTCATTGCTTCTATCATTGCCTTGAGCAAAACGTACCCCATATGACCTGCTGCCCCAGGGTGAGGACGGGAGAAGCACGGGGCAGAGCCCAGATTGGCGAGTGTATGTACCCAGCAGGAGACTCAGACCCTGGCTGACCCCAGGGCCATGTGAATAAGGGCTTGTTTTTGGTCCCTGAGTGTTTAAAGAGACGAGGGATCCTATATTATTTAATATAAAATCTACAGCTATTTGTAATGGTTTAATTCGATAAAATTTTTGTCTTTTATCCATTATAGTGGCGTGAAAGAACTAAAGAAAGTTCATAATTAATGGAATATATAGTGTAATGTTCTTTCTCCAGAAAGCAAATCATGATGGTCAAGGGCATGTACCTCAACTGCAGGCTCCATCCCCAGCCCTGGTCAGGCCCATGTGGGAGGCAACCGATCAATGTGTCTCTCTTACATCGATGTTTCCCTCTCTCTCTCTCTCTCTCCCACTTCCTTCCACTCTCTCTAAAAAGTCAATGGAAAATACCTTTGGGTGAGGATAACAAAAACAAAAAACAAAAGAAAATCGTTATTCATGTTTACTTATAAGAACCTCTCTATTAAATAGCAAAAGAATGTCAAAAGTCTAGTTAAAAATGAATCCAACATTTTTAAAACCTTTAAAGGCCACTCCATGACCTATGTGCTAGCTGCCAGCTAACTAGAAAGATTAAAAACAATATTACAAGTGGCAACTGTTGTTCCAAAGGTCACAGCCACTCTCGAGTGCTTTGCAGCTAAATTGAAGGCATCTGAAGGTCAGAAGCCCATCGCACGTCCAGTCCTTGGGGTGCGATCTTCCACATACAACTCCAGCACCTGTGAGCAGGCCAGTGCCACTCTTACCTGGCTGTGACCCTTTTCATTTCAGATGACACTTCCACATACATCACTCCCCTGGATTTACCACATCACCCGTGGGGAGGACCCACCAATGTTACAATTCTCCCTATATTTTATAGAAAAATGAAAACATTCCCCCATTTTCAAGTTTGACATTGCTTCTTTTGAGCCTGCAAACCATCCCGTGGGAAAGTCAGCATAAAAATTACATACCCTTCTCTACCCAAGGCTGAGGGAGTTGCAAGGAACATAAAATTGTGCAGACTTGGTCAACTGAGAAGGAAATTTACTGTAAGGATCACCTTTGCAGCCCAGAAGGACAAGTGGCATGTAGGAACTGAGATGACGAGGAAGTCTGTCCTCTCTCTGCATGATCACCTGGAATGTCTTACTTACGCTGCTTTTCTCCAACTCTTATTTGACTCTGCTGATTTTCTGAGGACCCACCATGGCAGGCAGCCCGTGACCCCCTATACACAGCTACTTAGTTCTACGTTCACCATCGTCATCTAAGTGATTTTAGGGCCTCATAAAAATACCAAAAACCTGGATGGTTCAACCCTTCCTGTGAATTGGTTCCCTTGAGTTGAGTGTCATCCCTCATTCCATCAGCTGGGGATGGGCTTTGTGAAGTTCTAGGAATATGTTGGAAAATTAAATATCTAATTAACCCTTGTTAATACTTTCTATGTGCCAGTTGCTGGGCTAAATATTTTATGCATTTTTTATTTTACCTAGTTAACAGTGCTATGTATCGATAGTATTATTATTATTATTATTATTATTATTATTATTTTATAAATGAAGACACTGATTCTCTGGGCTGATTAAGATCACAGGTTGGAAAGTTGTGAGACCATCCTTTTAGCTCCAGGCATTTGATTCTAGGCTGTTTTGACTCAGCCATGCTGCATCTCAAAATCTCTAACGAGAATACTGTCTCAACTTGAAGAAGTCATTTTGAGATGTTTATGGAGCTCAACATTTGAGACCAAAGTGTATCTGGGTCCTTAAGTGTCTGAGAATGATTAGAAAACAAGAGGAACAAAAAAGAAGAGAAAAGTGTGATACATACACTAATTAAAGCAATATGGCATTGTTGCAAGGTGCAAAGTAATCATGTGAAGATTACAGACAGTGATTCATTCTCTATATAAATACCTGGTATATGGTAAAGTTAATCATCTAAATCCTCAGGGAAAGAATAAACTACTCACAAGATGAGACAAAGACATTACCTGTTAGGATAGAGTCATACCCTCAACACAAAAAAATTTAAAATTTAAAATTCTGGATGCATTAAAGGTACACATTCATTATTTAATACATATTTATGAAATATCACTAATGTTACACAAGGCAGCATTGACTCGCATCCAAAAGTGTTCTTACGTTGGTTTTGTCATTCTAACAAAATTGATTCTCCTTGACTCCAGTTTTCTGATTCAACAAACATGTCCTACGATTGCAAGGTAAAAAGCCCTTAATTGCCAGCTCTGTTATTCTCTGTTTCCCACAGCACCCAGTCTAATTCTGGTCTAAAATGAGTTCTGAGTTCTCATTGATGGCCAAGAACTTTGCTCTACACTAAGCATACAGAAGAGGAAGAAGAAGAATGAAGAGAAGAAAAAAGAAGAAAAGAGAGGAAAGAAGGAAGAGCAAGGGGGAAGAGACTACTGATTCATTCCAGCATTTAAGAAAAGAATATTATTGGAAAGATATACAGATAAAACGATTATTTCAACATAGTATGATAGATGTCAAAACGTATTTATAATGCGTGGCAACTAAGGAGGCCCAGAAGGAGGATCCCAGGGAAGCTTTTTCAAGGTCACAACTCAGGAGGATGGTTCTGAAGTCCAGTTTCAACCAGTGCAACAAGGACTATGTAGTCTTAAGTAAGTACATGTTGGACTGATTAGATAAATAATGAATGACTGGTTCAATGGACACATAAATAAGTAGATGGAAGAATAAAAAATGCCTAGTGTGATTTCTCACCTCTAGACTTACAGTGACCTATTTATTGGAGAAAAGAGACAGAAACAAAAAAAAGTTCAATTATTTCTCCAGAAAAAAATCTGAAGAGAACTTTCCCATCAGAATGCTTTTGGCTACTTATTAACAAAATATATGACTAACTCACAGCATAAGTAATAAGTGTTTGTAAATGAATCTCGATGCACATGAATTCTTGAGATAGGAGTGTGGTTGTCACAGTGGGATTCCACCAGGCCTTTCGGCAACTTCTCTGCAGCTCTCTTGTGTAAAGGAAAAAGCAATGTTCCCAGTGTGGTCTTCCTTTGCTCTCAAGACTCTACTATCACACCACTTCACAGAGGTATGGGTTTTCCACGCATGGAGCCATTGTGAGACACCCGCCGTGTGTCCTGCTGCTTAGCTCACTTCTGACACTGTCTACCTGGAGACAGTCAGATCCCCCAGGCTAAGGGCTTGGTCTCACATCAGGTTGTTTCCTGTGCTTAGGACCAATGGCTATAAATTGGAGGTTCCCCTGACCACTCCTAAGGGTCGATTAATTTGCTGGAGTGACTCACAGAACTCAGGAAGCCAGTTTACTTACTACATTACTGGCTTATTACAAGAGGATGTTAAAGGATACTGATGAATAGTCAGAAGGAGAGATACACAGGGCGAGGGCCAGAAGGTTGTGAGCACAGGGGATTGTCTTTGTAGAGTTGAGGGTACCACCACCCTCAATGCACTTGGATGCTTTCTGCTCCATCAACCTGGAACCTCTCTGAGCCTGTCCTCTCGGGTGAGTGAGTTAAATCATTGGCCGTTGGTGATGGAACTGCATGTCCAGCCCTTCCTCCCTTGCTGGAGACTGGGGTAGGGCTGGAATTCCAGCCTTGTAATCTAGGTTGATTCCCTGCAACCGACCCCCATCCTTAGAGGGCTTACCAAAACTCACCTCATGAACAGAAACTCAGGTGTAATTAAATGGAATTTCTTATGTGACAAAGGACACCCATTTCACTTGTGTTGCTCTGGAGCTCCTTCAGGAACTAAGGAAAGAAAGAAATATTCTAACAAAAGATGCTCCTATGGCCCTTCTGTAGGAAATGATAAGAGTTTGCGGAGCTGTGTGCCAGGAACAGTGGAGAAAGACCGAAAGTATCTTTCTTATGATAAATCACAATAGTGCATCTTGGCTTTCCCTGTATGGTGTCCAGATGCAGTTACAGCCTCAAGCATCACATCCTCACCCAAGAAGTTCAAAGCAAGATGAGGCTTCCTCCCATGAAGTTCTGTCTTTCACCATAAGGGGGAGGGGAGGGGGAATCTTTCCCAAAGTTTCCCAAGCATGCTTTCCTCAGTCCCGTTGTGTCCTGTGGCCTTGCTTAGTTGCAAGGAAAGCTGGGAAAAAAAGGACCTGGCCTTTCCACCTCTGTGGGGGAAGCTGGATTTAACCGTCGCAGAAGAAGCATGGGACAATGGCTGCAGGCTGTGACACAGGGTCTGCACCTGGGCTAAGCGAACACTAAAGGGAACTGACAACACGTACCTGTGTTGATCCTCTGTATGCTGAGATGACATGTGTCAGCGTCAGTTCCTGAATATGAGTAGTAAGAACTAATGATTTAGATTTGTTCTGTAACTTTACTATCTCTCATGCCTCTCCTATGCACAGGCTTGTCTGTGTCATAGAAGTGACTCTCTTTTCAATATATGTTTATTGATTTCCGGGAGGAAGGGAGAGGGAGAGAGAGATAGAAACATCCATGATGAGAGAGAATCATGGATCGACTGCCTCCTGCATGCCCCACAATGGGGATCAAGCCTGCAACCCGGGCATGTGCCCTTGACCAGGATCGAACTAGGGACCCTTCAGTCTATAAGCCAACACGTTCTAAAACTGAGACAAACCAGCTAGGGCAGGAGTGACTTTCTTTTCAATATTGTATGCATGGCAACGCAGTAAACATCTTTTCCTTGCTCTTTCCCTTGACATCAACTCTAAGGAAATCAATGGCTCCCTATTGCAGATGGGACTGGGAAGAGGTGACCATCATTTATATGCAGGGCTCTTGACTGGGATCAGGACTCACATCATCTCATTCAGTTCCTACACTGACTCCGCGAGGCGGGCGGGGCAAGTGTCTATCTCCAGTCAGAGAGCTGAGAGAGGCCTGGTGGGTGTCCGTCCCTGGCCGGTCTGACTCCAAAGAATATCTACGTGTCAGGAGGTGACTTCATGAGGACTCGAGTGTGCACACATTCTACTGCTGTGAGCACTCCCGCTGGTCCGACTCAGCCCTGGCGACAGACAGAAGATGTCTCTTTTAAGTCCTCTCTGGCTTATTAATTCATTACATCACTGAGCCTCACACGGTGGGGCTCATTTCCACAGTCCAGGAAATTTACACAGATTGTGCAATGACAACCATAAATCACACTCAAAGCAACGACAAGAACAAAGATACCCGGGGTTTGCCTGAGGTTCGCAGAACCTTTCATCCGAGGGATGACGTAATTTGTTTTGAAGCTACACATGCATTATTCATCCAGCAGATATTACCAGCATCCAGCGTGCGCTGCGCCCTGCACTCCCGGAGACGGTTATAAATGTTGATTTGTGATCAGCCTTTCATTCAACAAGTATACCCTGCTTCTCTACTGTGCGTCACACATTCCCACACCTTCTGATGGTTTAAACAA
>PVJC01000649.1:79952-115245 GCA_004026665.1 Murina feae | reverse complement strand
AAAAAGAGAACAACATGCAGGGGAGGGCAAGAGTCTGAGAGATCAACATAGAGGGGGTGCCTGCTCCAAGCCTCCACGGTGTGCCTGGGGCAGGTCCCCGGCAGGTAGACACACACAGGAGGACTGCTCCGAGCCTCAGATGCGGCTGGGGGCAGGTCCCCAGTGGTGACACACACACACACACACACACACACACACAGAAGGCCCCTGGCAGACTGGGGCCATCATAGGACATCCACTGAGGGGTCCCAGACTGTGAGAGGGCACAGGCCGGGCTGAGGGACTCCCTCCACCCCGAGTGCACAAATTTTTGTGCACCGGGCCCCTAGTATATATATAAAAGGCTAATATGCAAAGTGTCCCCTCTGGAGTTCAACTGGGGGACCAGGAGTTGGATTGCTCGCTATGATGTGCACTGACCATCATGGGGTGGCGTGGACCAAAAAAAGGCCTTGGCTGGCAGTCGGAACCCAGGGAAGGGAGACCCTGGTTGCCAGAAGGCCCTGATAGGCTTTGATCTCTGACCAGGGCCTAGGAACCCTACCTATGCACAAATATCATGCACTGGGCCTCTAGTTTGGTATAAATTTAAAATCATTGAAAGCTTTTCTGTGAAATTAAACTTTTCATTACACATGCGTCTATATAACTAAAAACAGGTAATCCAATTTGTCATTTTTTAAACATACACATTTGATAAACCTATTTTATTATATAATGGACACAACCTCACCCAAATTAGTCCATTATATCAACGTTTTACTTTGTTTCATAAGCCTGGGTCCTGGAATGAGATACATGATTTAGACCAATGCATAATGATGTAAGAGCAATTCCAGCCCTGGGCCAGATAAAGATGATCTGGGATGAGAAAGGAGAAGCTCAAAAGGCAGATGCAGAGAGCTTAGATATTATTGCTTTCTGGAAAGTGGGCCTGTGATCTGGTTTTTTTTTAGACAAAAATCCAGGGAAAAGGAGCCCACAGAGGCCCTAGATCAAGCATGTCAAACTCACAGCTGAAGGCATGTGGCTCGCCAGCTGTGAGTTCAATATGCTGCCCTAGATGTAGTTGGAAGGTTCAAGAGCAAAGTGGATCTGAGTCCTCAAGAGCGAGGGAGTTTCCAGCATCTTGGCTTCCATGGCTGGGATGCAGAAGTGATGTTGGGCAAATAGGCTCCCAAAGGCTTTCCTTCCTACTCCTTACCACAGAACCAATAGAATTATCCTCTACACCTGAGACAGATGGACACACCCAAGAGTGGGAGGGAGAGAAAAGATCTGAGGGTGTGAAGGAGGAATTCAGCAGTGACCTACAGGATACATGATGCCTGGAGGGAAGAATGAAACAAGGGTGCTCTGTGAATGGTAGCTGGATGTCATTTATCCCTTCAGCTCTTCCCATGCCTCACATCCCTGTAAGGCACTCTAAATATAGATCATCTCCTGGAGAAAGGAAGGAGTAGGTGAAGGTAGGGGTTAGGAGACCACATTACATGGACTGAGATAAAATTTCCACCAATTTGGCAAAATGGGAAATAGAAATAAACATTAAGTTCAGTTACAACAAAATAAAGAAATTTCTTATACAAAAGTTTGTGGACGGTTTTTTGCCTGCAATGATAATGTACTGCTTATATGATATGAATGTGGTTCCCCAAATGGCAAAATAGTTGCTTTTCTGAACTCAATTAAAAAAATAGTAATACCTTAATCCAATTAATTGGCATGTAAAGTAGCTTTAAATAGCATTTTAGGAAACATGGCAACTCCTCTTTTAAATGAAAAACTATTGTGAATTTATGTCTTAAAACATTTTAATGTAAAACTTGTGTTAGTATTACATTTTGGATTTGAAGATTAACTCAGCCCCCATATATTCTTCTCTTACATCCTGTGTCATGGAGCTTCCAGAAACTTTACTACAGCCAGAATCTTCAGACAAGACCTCCCAGCTTTCCTGGGAACACACCACCAGCTTATTCTCAGTAGAGTGTATTATGCTTTTCTTATTTCAATCTAAATTTCCTTTTTACTTCTCAATCTTATTGTTATTTACACATTTCAGATGTTCCTGCATTTATTTCTGAAGTGCATGCAACTAACTTTCAGCCTACTCTTACACATGCCCCTGAGGATTGCATAGCTATCTTCTCTTTCTCAAAAGGGCCCTGTGGGTCTAGTTTGCCTTCCGTGTGGGAGGTGTCAGGAAGCAGCGTGCCCTGATGGTCAAAGCTGAAGCCTTGGAGTCCCTGCAGGCTCTGTCAGCTCCTGGCTTTGGGTCTTTGTGCAAGTCACTTATCCTCTCCAGTTTTCTCATTTGTAAAATGAAGATAATGACAGTCCCTACCTCATCTAGTTGCGTGAGTTGAATGCAACCCACCATGTAAAGGACTTGGTGCAATATCTGGCAAATGGTTAGTGTCCCAGAAATATGGACTCTTACTATATTGTGATCTGAAAAAAGGAATTTGCCACATCTGCCCCCTCCACTACCCCTCAACACACATGCACACTAATTTGCCCCTCACTTTGTGCTATTTTATTCCTCAATACATGTTTGTTGAATGTGTTCTGAATGAACCATTTGCTTTTAGTTTAGTAAACTTTAATTAAACCCACACCACATGCCAGACTCCATGGTAGTGAGACAAGGAAAGGAATAAAACGCGGCCTCTGTTCTTCATCTTACAGCGTAGGAGAGACTGAGTTAATAACTTTGCACATGCACACACTGAATGGGCAGGGGCTCTGGGGACTCGGTGTTGGCTTCCTGAAAGAGGCAACCACTGACTTGCATCTTGAACTCTGAGAAGTGGCAGGTCCTTTAAGGCAGTGGAAAGAGCCTGGAACACAGGAGGGAAAAGCATGAAGCCATGACATTTGAGGAAAAAACACCCCTGACGTGTACAGTGTTCAGAACAAGAATGCACATGTAGCCAGCATAGCTTAGGTCTAAATATTTAGAAGTTATAAATTAAGCTAGTAAACTGCTATAGCTTTTATCCTCCTACCTTGACAACTATACCTTCATGACATCCTGAACGTCTGTGTTCTATATGGGAATTCTGGAACTTATTAGAATTCCAGGCTAGAAATGTGACAATGAGAAGAAAGCCAGTCTTCATCCCATGGCACAATTTCCTCTTTTCTCACTCATGACTCTCTGGTCAGTACTCCTTTCTCTCTTTGGAAGCAATGCTAATATTTGCCCCCTGCCCATCCCACCTCAGATCTGCCCAGAGTCATGGTCTATTCTTTAGGGCATAAACTCAGGGAAGAGACCCATACAGGTACTGGAAAGGCTGTGGGCTATTTGTTCAGGGAATTTGGGAGATCAGACATCAGCAGCATGGTCCACCAGGAGGAAGCATGGACTCCAATTGAGTTTTACCCCTGGGTCACATGGACAACTGACCAGTGCAGAACTGATCAGGGCCCCATACCAGAGCTCTCTAAAGAGCAGAGCGCAGAACAGATAATGCTACAGGCCTGGTACTGAAGGTCAGTCACATGTCTCCATCATGAGAACATAAAGAGTAAGGTAAGAAAGTGGGGTCAGAGGCTAGAGACGATGGGTAAGTGCCATGCCAAGAATGTCTTTGTAGTCCATGGTGGCTGAAGTTGAATCTGTTGGGTTTGTGGAAATATTCTGTGAAAAGAGATGTCATCATTATATTTATGAAGTAAATTATTAGCTGTCATTTGGAGGGCAGATTCAAGTCAAGAGTCAAAATAAGACAGAAGTAGATGGACCAGTTTTGGAGCAGTACAGATGAAAGAGGAAGTTGAGTTCTGTGGAGATGAGTTGGGTCAATACATGTTTTAGAAGTAGACTTGATAGAAATTATTGTTTGGAGATGGTGATGGGAGTGTGAGGAATAGAAGACAAGGAGGGCAAGACAATGACCCCTATGTTTTGACTTAGTGGCTGTGTATTTGTTTTCTGTTGCTGTCCCAACAAATTACTGCAAAGTTAGCAGCTTAAAACAACATCCATTTATTATCTCAGAGCTCATCTCAGCTGGGTCTCCTCCTTAGAGTCTCATAAGGCTTGTTTCCTTCCATTTGAGCTGCTGGCAGAGCCCTGTTCCCTTCTGGAAAATGTGGAGATGAATCTGCTTCTAAGTTCAGTCAGGTTGAGCGTTAAATTCAGTTCCTTGAAGCTGTAACACTGAGCCCCCCATTCCTTGCTGACTGTCAGCCAGGAGTTGGTCTTTGCTTCTAGAGGCTGCACGAATTCTTTCTCATGCTTTCCCTACGGAGCCTCTTCAGCAACAGCAGGTAGAGTTCCTCATACTTCAGATCTCTCCAACTTCCTTTTTTTGTTGCAAGTCTCTGCTGCATTTCTTTTCTGCTAACTTTTCTGTAACAAGAAGAAATAATTCTTTGCTTTTAAGGACTCCTGGGATTAGATTGGGCTCGCCCAGGTAATTTAGGATAATCTCCCCATTACAAAATCCTCAATCTTAATCACATCTGCAAAGTTCATTTTGCCATTCTAACGCCATCTAGTCACAGGTTTCGTGGACTGTGGGGGGCTGAAAGTTAGGGGGGACATCTTTAATGAGGCCATTCTGCCTACCACAGGCTGTTTAAAAACTCCCAGAATTATTTAGCCTAACTAATCTTATCATTCCACAGATGTCCCTTGTCTAAGGCCAGTCATGTGGTTGATGGAAGAAGTCTGGGTAAAAATCTGGCCTTTCTGATTTCTGGTCTAGGGCATTCATGACCAGACTATCCAGTACTCCCAACTCTACTTCCTTCAACTCCATCCAGATGCTCTCTGCCAAATCCCTTTGTTTCTTTCATTGAATCCATGAGACCCTAAAATGTTATTAGTTCACTTATTTACTGGCTGTCTTCTATCATACATTTGTAAACTCTAAATAAGCTACAAGTTGAGAGTGGGGATTTAGTTCTTTGTTTTTTTTCACCATTGACTCTCCAGTGCTACAATTAGTTTTTGGTACACAGTACACTTCAATAAATACTTGCTGAATGAATACATATATGAATGATGATAATATTTCACCAGAGTATGTTAATCTTTAGAGAAAGTAGCAACATTACAGTCCAATATTTTTTTCAATCTTCATGTTGTTGTTACTTAAATTAAGAACAATTATCTTCTAATTCTTTTGGCAAACCCTCTTGATTTCAAATATGCTTTTGCAGCATACTCACTCAAATGATAATACCAACATCTAAATAGTCGAGATTCATTGTGGTTGGATTTTCCTCAGACTCTGTATTAAATTGTGTATGCAAAGAAGAACATTTTAACCTTCTAAAGTAATATATCTTCCATGAGTGGTACTGTTAAAATAAATCAGCAACAGTAAGGCATAATTTTGTTTCCTATGTAACATATTAATGAGTGTTACTAAGCCAACTGGAGATTTGCATGTGTTTATATTTTCTGTGGTGTTTGTTATACATTTTACCTTTACTTAAAATTTGTCATGTTGGTTTGAAAATAACTTGAGAGGTCTTCTTGTCCACCCACCCACTTATATTATAAATGTATGAAAACCATCCATAAAGTCAGCTGAGTAGGTTTTTCTTAGTCTCCAAAAAAATAAGGTTCCTTCCCAATAGCCTCAAGTTTCACAACTATGAAAGCAAGTATATTCTTTCTGAGGCTTATCTTTTTTTGCATTATTTTATAAGTTAATTATACTCTTGTATTTATTTCAGTCAACAGAGTAACATCAACATAATTTATGTCCTTCATTCTTCTTCAGTCTTCCATTGTAGATGGCAGCTATAAAGTTAGTTTATACTCATTGGGATTTGATTTTAAGGATTAACTATACAGTCTTATTCATGAGACCTTAAAGTGAACACAGTTTTTTAATGAAGTCCAAATCAATGACGTGTGTAGTCATCAGATGCCTTATCCTCCTTGTATACTATGGCCTCAAGAAATACATGCATTTCCTTTCTGATCTCTTACTCATCTTGGGCTCTTCTGTGACTTATAAATTAAAGGTGGCCTGGCCAGGTGGCTCAGTTGGTTAAGTGTCATCCCATACACCAAAAAATTTGCAGGTTTGATTCTCAGTCAGGGCACATGCCTAGGTTGCAAGTTTGATTCCCTTGTTGAAGTACCCACAGAAGGCAACCGATTGGTCTCTCTCTCTCTCTCTCTCTCCCTTCTTCTCTCTCTAAAATCCATAAAAATATTCTCAGGTGAAGATCTTAAAAAAACTAAGAGTGCCACCTGAAGTGAGTTCTGTGTGTTTTTTTGTAGGAATTAGTTTAAAATAAACTCCAGAAGCATTAAAACACTCAGCAAAGTTGGTTGAATATCTCCTTGAATAGCTGATCTCGGTGATCCTTTTTCTTTTTCTTGCTTAGAGCTCAACTTCTAAATCTAAAATTTTTAACCACACGTTTTCTTCCTTTGGCATTTAACCTGTTTCTGATGCCCTTTTAGTGAGCGTGTGTTTAGACTTCTAAACACATTTTATTACAGAAATGTATACAATTTCCTACAAAGTAAAATCTCATTATTGAGGAGCTGCTAGGGGAGAGAAAGCATGGGTTTTGACATGGAGTTCATTGCTAAGGAATAATGTGCAGAGGAAAAGGGTGTCACACATACATCTACAGCCTGAAGGCCTATCACGATTTCTGAAGTTACTGCTCTCCTTTTAGATGTTCCTTCAGTGTGAATCACAACCACAATATAAACAGATAAATATTGATTTATTTTCATTTTTTACATACAATTCAGACTATATCATATTCCGCCATGTTTTAAAATATGAAATTATTGTGACTTCTTTAGCACTTGTGTTGATTCTTTGAGTGACAAGATGCGGTGGCTTTCATTATATAATAGCAGAGCATTGTTTGATCAAAAACATAAGAAATCTGTGGATCAAAAGAAATTTGCATTTACTATGTAAATATTCTGGATTACCTATACTTCACTTCAATAGAAGTTTCTCATTGAAGGGACATACAAAAGTGTATATCAATTCTTTCTCCAACTGCTTACATTTTTCATTTTGTAAAGTTAGGGAAGCTTTTCATACATCTTATATAATAAAAGCCTAATATGCTAAGTGTTCAGTCGTCCCATGAGCCATTCAACCAATCAAAGCATAATATGCTAATAATATGCTAAGGCCACTCAACCGCTTGTTATAACATGCACTGACCACCAGGGGGTAGATGCTCTGACCCATAGGTTAGCTTGCTGCTGGGGTCCGGCTGATTGGGATTGAGCAACAGGCAGGACACACCCTGGAGCCTTCTTGTGATCCCTCCTCAGCTGGTTAGCCTCCCATGTTCCTCCCCAGCCCTGATGGTGCATTGGTGGGGTCCCTCAGACTGGCCTGCACCCTCTCACAATCCAGGACCCCTCGGGAGATGTTGGAGAGCCAGTTTAGGCCCAACGGCAGAATGACCTGTTGCTATGACATGCACTGATCACCAGGGGTCAGATGTTCAATGCAGGAGCTACCCTCTGGTGGTCAGTGCACTCCCATGGGTGAGCACCACTCAGCCAGAATCTGGGCTCATGGCTGGCGAGCACAGTGAAAGTGGCAGGATCTCTCTTGCCTTCGCAGCAGCACTGGGGATGTCCTATTGATATGGGGAGCAGGCCTAAGCTGTCAGTCGGACATCCCCCAAGGGCTCCTGGACTGTGAGAGGGCACAGGTTGGGCTGAGGGACCCCCACCCCGAGTACACTAATTTTGTGCACCAGACCTCTAGTTTTATATATTTTTGAACAGTTACTACTTGGAAATGTTGCTTTTGTTCAATATTTACAGCTCCTCATAATTTATGCCAAGACTGACTTTCTTTTTATGCATCTTCAGGGCTGTGTGCCCAGATCTGGAGTTGTGCTTGTTATCAAAAATATTCCTTAGAGATATCTAATATATGGCTTCTTTGTAAACAATATTATCCCTTCAAAACCAGGTTCTTCCCCATTGGCTAGATAAAATATAACAAGGAAATGCATATGTGTTCTTTTTGCACCCGCAATGGGCTAGTTTCATTAATGCACAATAAATCACAGTCCCTAACCTCCCTAGAATGTGTGTAAGGAGACAAGATGGATAAGCATATTATAGACACAGAAACACATCATAAAAACTGCCATGAACTACAGTTTAGAATATTATGAGTTATATATCACTGTTTCTCATTGCTATACTTTTTTTCTATACTTAATGCCATTCTCATACCCCAATGCTTTATTAGACAATCTGGAGTAAATTAAATTAGATACAAAAAGCTATTGAAATCAGGAGAATTGGGCAAAAAAATATTTTTACCCTGCCAGCAAAAACAAACAAACTGGGACAATATACCTCTTTCTGAATTAATTCATACTCCAGTGTGTTTTCAAACACTTTAAGACATAAGGTAATTGCATTATTATTAAAGCCAAAAATACCTGTATAGTTATAGAAATCATTTTCTGAGGGAGACAAATGCGTTGCTATGCATTGTATAAAAAAGAGAAATGATTATGTTTTAAGTAATTGCATTTATACAAATGACTTGAAAGAGAAAAGCCTGCCTCTTGCACTCTTATGCAATTCTGAAAATTTGCACATGAAAACCAACTGCTTTAACAACAGAAAGGGCTAAAGACAGGAGAGCTGGAACTGGATCTTGGGAAGTAGGTGTTAACTGGGTTATATCTTCTGGTAATTGCTGATAACTCTGGATGTTCAGGAGATGGAAGAGTGAGAATAATATGACTGACCTGGTCAATTGAGTCCTATAGTCTTCAGCACCTGGTCTGTGAGCCCTTCCCATCCAAATCGGAACATCTTTCTATCCTTCCTAAGGCATTTAGCTGACCTTATATCCCAAGATTCATAAAGCCAAAAACCTAACGGACACAATCCATACTAGCAACAACATTATGAATGGACAAAAAACACATTGTGAAGTCTGAACACACCCATGACTATTAGTGTACCTCTCCCGTGTGAATGTTGAAATTATTGGCTTGTGCTCTGCCATGGTTTTCCATTGGAGACATCGAGGGTCTAGCTTCACCCATCAGAGTCAGGAGTGGATCTCACCTAGAAGATAAGATTATTCTTCCTGTCCATCCTCAGAGAAAGATAGGTCTCCAAATAGGACACCTGGCATGCGAAGGGGAACGTCAGGTTAATGAGGGAAGTCAGACTTTGGGGGATTTAGGAATCTATGACTGTGTTTCCACTACAAGGAATCCCCTACTTTTAATTTATGGTTCCTTGGTTCCTGGAGTGAAAATAGAGGTTTAAGACTCAGATTTTGTTGACCTAATTATACCTTTGTGCATTTTAGGAGCAGACCACGAATGTGTCAAAAACACTTATAAAGGGTTTCTTTTATCTCTCTCACTCTTCTAGCTTATCTATCTATCTATCTATCTATCTATCTGTCTCTCTCATGCATACACACACATACAAGCACTCATGTGTGGGTAATATAAACCTTTCACTCATTTTAGCATTTTCCAGTTTTCTCTCAGATCTTTACTCCCCAAATCATATAGTAAGCAGCAAGAATGTTATCAGCAGAGATAACAATTCTCTATTTACCCACTAATTTGGTCTCTGAGATCATATCTTTTTTTCTAGTGAGCTTTCATAAACTTATTGCAGAAAATATGTGTAATTCATCACTGAAAATATTTCCATATAAATCTGCATCTGAATATGTTTACACTAAAGTTATCTTATGGATTCCACATGAGTAGATCAGATGAATATAAAAATTACATTTATCTTACCTGCTAACTAGACATGTGAAGGTAGACATTCTAAGAAAGAAGGGAGTGCAGCTTATGATGACTAGAAAGATGAGCACAATATTTCCACAGCGAAGCTGATCTGAAGAACATAAGGGAAAGTCCAATTCAGGTCTTTTTGCTTGACCCGCAGGTCATCTGAGCTCCTCTGATTCAATAGAAGCCCACTCTCAGCACTGGTCAGTGGGACTAGACGCTTGACAAGAGTCCCAAGCAAGACGTCCTTTTTCTTCCTGGGGTCTCACGCGCAGGGGAGTGGCAGCACACCTCTCTGCCAGGAAAGAAAGCAAGGGTTACACATTGTAGAATCTAGAATCCAGCACTCGCTGTGTTTACTTCTTCTTCTCATTCCTTAGCCAGTGGTTAGCTCTGAACCAAACCTGAATAACGAGACCAAATGCCCAGTGAGATGCCTCATAAGCATTCAGAGTCCTCCGCACCACCATAGTTCATTTTCTGTAAAGTCTGTGATTTAATTCTGTTATGAGTGAAATTGTGTCTCTTCATCAAAAAAGAAAAATATATGCTAGTAACTTCATTACCTCAGAACTTGACCTTATTTAGAGCTGGGGGTCTTCACAGAGGTAACAAATTTAAATGAGGTTCTCAGGGTGGGTCCTAATCCAGTAAGACTCATCCTATCTAATAAAAGAGTAATATGCAAATTAGGTGCCACTCCATCACAAAGATGGCCGCCCTCATAGTCACAAGATGGAGGCCTAGTCCGGCTCAGCCCCGCCACTGAAGTGGTCAAGCCTATCACCCAGGCAGGTGGCGGGGGAGGCGGGAGACCTGGGGGGTGGAACAGGGGATCAGAGGGGGCTGGGGGTCCTTTGCCCAGGCCAGAGGCCTTTGCCAGAGGCCTCAGGCATGAGCAAGGGTGGAGCTAGTGATTGGAGGGAGCAGGGGCAGAGCTGGTGATCAAAGGGCTATGAGGATGCCCTACCCAGACATAAGACCTGGGCCAGAGGCCTCAGGCCTGGGCAGGGGCAAGGCCGGAGATCGCAGGGGCCTGGGCTCCGCAGAGCCAGTGATCGGAGGGGCAGGGGCAAAGCCTACAATCACAGGGGTCTGGGCACTGGTGGAGCCAGCAAAGCAGGGGTCTGGGGGGTCCCTTGCCCAGGCTGGCAGCCTTGGCCAGAGGCTGCAGTGGGGCAAGGGCAGAGCAGGTGATGGCAGGGGGCAGGATCAGAACCAGTGATCACAGAGGCCTGGGCTCTGTGAAGCCAGCAATCAGAGGAGCTTGGGGGTCTTCTGCCCAGGCAAAAGTGTAATATGCAAATTAACCCTCACTCCTCACAAAGATGGCGGCAACCAGGGAGCTGCAGCGAGGCAGGAGACTTGCATTGCCCAAGCGATGGAGGAAGCCAAGATTCCCACCTGCCCTGCGGGCCCTGAGCTCCGCTCAAGGCAACAAAGTTTCAATTACAGAAGGCAAATAAAACCAAGATTCTTGCTTCCAACCCGCAGCCATGGCCAGCCTGATAACGGCCCTCAGCCCTTCACCCAGGCTGGCCACACTCCCATGGGTTGAGGGTCCCCCCTGGGGGTTGTGACCAGCCTAGAAACAGCCATCAGCCCCTCACTTAGGCTGACCAGACACCCCAGTGGGGACTCCCACCTTGAAGGGGCTGTGACCAGCCTGCAAACAGCCATTAGCCCCTCATCCAGGCTGGCCGGGCACCCCAGCAGGACACCCTTCAGGGCAAACCAGCCAAGCCCCACCTGTGCACCAGGCCTCTGTCCTATACAATAAAAGGTTAATATGCAAATTGACCCTAACAGCAGAACAACTGAGAATGACTAGTCACTGTGACACACACTGACCACCAGGGGGCAGACACTCAATGCAGGAGCTGCCCCCTGGTGGTCAGTGCACTCCCACAGGGGAACTCTGCTCAGCCACAAGCCAGGCTGATGGCTGCCAGCACAGCAGTGGTGGTGGCGGGAGCCTCTCCCACCTCCTCAACAGCGCTAAGGATGTCTGACTACAGCTCCCCGCTGGCAAGTGGACATCCCCCAAGGGCTCCTGGGCTGCCAGAGTGATGTCTAACTGCCAGCTTACCAGGGGATCAGGCCTAAGCCAACAGGTGGACATCCCCCTAGGGGTCCCAGACTGCGAGAGGGCATAGGCCAGGCTGAGGGACATGCCCCCTCCAGTGCACAAATTTTTGTGCACCAGGCCTCTAGTGTCATTATAAAAGGGGACATTTGGACACAGAAACAGACTTGCAGAGAGGGAAGATGATATAAAGAAACATAGGAGAGGGTGGCCATCTGCCATCCATGGAGAAAGGCCTGAAGAGCTCTGCCCCTGAGCCTTCAGAAGGAACTAATCTTCCCAACACCTTAATTATGAACGTATACCTCCGGAACTGTGAGACAATACATTCATGTTGTTTAAGCCACCCAGGTTATGGTACATTGTTATAGCAGCCCTAGGAAACTAATACAGATGCCATTTCAGTTTTATCTCTGTAGCCACACAGAGGAGAAATTTATGACTGTAATCATTTGTCTACTTCCATAGAAATCAGGAACATCTCCCAGGTCTCCAAATGCACAAAAGTCCATAGGGACTATTTCCTTCTCCTTTTGTATAAAGTGAAGTTGCATACAGAGTACTGCAGTGGGGCTACAAGTTGGATCCCCCGTTTATCTTGAATAGGCAGATTCTGAGGGGTCCTGGGTTACTTTCATTTCTTAGGACATATATTCAGGAATTGTTTAATGTCTCAGAATTTTAGTTTTCTTTCCTAAAAGAGTGTTAACATTTGCTCTTCTAGGCATTCTTTTGGTTTCAGTTAATGCGTGTAGTATGCCTAGCATATACTGGGAGCTCAGTGCATGTTAGTTCCGTTTCCCTTCTGTTCCATTCTCTCCACTGACCAAATTAAGAAAGTACTCAAAATGTAAATTCATCCCAGTGACTCAAACCCCTCACCAGTATCTGAGGGTAATAATAGAACCTGCTTCAACTTTGCAGGATGGTTGTATGAATGAATGAGTGGTTACATATAAAGCATATACTAGTATATAGCATTGGGCTGGGAACAGTGGAGTACCCAGTAATTCTTAGCTAATTATACAATCACCACAGAATTATTAACATCTCTGGGGAACAAGAGCTACCATTTAATGACATAACATTCATCTAAAAATAAAAGTGTCATCAGGCAATATCTAAGAAACTAAATAAATGAATGATTCTTTCTCTGAATGGTTTTAGTTTTTGCCTGTTCATTCAGCTAACCTTTATTTTTCCCAGTCAGGGACTGAACCCAGAATGTGGTAACTATTTATTATAAATAAGGGGTCCAATACCCTACTGTGGAGGCTTCACAAATCCCTCTATGCAGTTTCACCTTAGAGAAGTGGACTGTGCTTATGATCCGTTTGGAACCAACCTGGCTCCAGAGATAAAACACCAGTAAAGTGCTCAAAACAAGACCCTCAAAATTAGATCTCAAGTTAGATTTCAGGAAACTTTAGAAATTAAATAAATGTAAACAACATTTGTCAAGTGTCAAAAAATCCCAGGTAAAATATTTTTCTTCCTGATACAATTCTATTAAATGGTATGGCTCAGATATGTTCACATAATTATACTAATCTAATATAATAAAAGAGAAATATGCAAATTGACCATTACCACCAGCCAATCAGAGTGGCTGTATGCAAATTAACCCAGCCAAGATGGAGGCCAACAGCCATGGAGCTAGAGCAAACCAAAGGCTTCTGTTGCAACTGCCTGCCTAGGCTGGCTGAGCCTCTGCTCACAGCCACGCCCACCAGCCAATCAGAGCGGCTGTATGAAAATTAACCCAGCCAAGATGGAGACTGGCAGGGCAGCTCTGCACTGGGAGCCTCCACAGATGGCCGGCATAGCTGTGCCAGGTGTGTCAGCTCATTGGGGGGGCGGGTCTGGCCTGGGGCCTCCTTGGGACATCCAGGAGCAGCTGTTCTGGGTCTGCTGCCTAGCTCCACCCCCTGGGGGCCTCCCCAGGGCATGCAGGAGCATGGGGGGGACTCTGCAGGGTATGTAGGAGCAGTCATCCCGGGCGCAGCCTGGCTCTGCCCCGGGAGACTCCTCGGGGGCGTGCGGGAGCACCCGTCCAGGGTCCGCTACCTTCATCCCAGGGGCCTCCACAGGGTGTGCGGGAGCATCTGCTGTACAGTGCGGAGAATCCGAAGCCAGTTTGCTGCCCGGCTCCACCCCAGGTGTGTTTGCTCAGCAGCAGGGCCCCACTGAGGGATCCTGCACCAGCGTCCGCCCCTGGCTTGCCACCCAGCTCTGTGCCAGGTGTGACCCCTCAGCGGTGGGGGCCCACCAGGCATGTGCGATCGTGGGCCCTCTGGTGGGAAACGTCCAGGCCTGCACTCACCAGCCTTCCCACCCCCCAGTGCACGAACCCTGAAGGGGCTGTGGGCAGCCTGAAAATGGCCCTCAGCCCCTCACCCAGGCTGGCCAGGCATGCCAAGCAGGTGGACATCCCCCCCGAGGTGTCCCAGACTGCAAGAGGGGACAGGCCGGGCTGAGAGACCCCCACCCTCCGAGTGCACAAATTTTTGTGCACCGGGCCCCTAGTTTCTATAATAAAATTGAAATGGAAAAGATTTTTTTAAAAATAAGCAATTTTTGAATGAAGAAGAAATGGGTGGCAAAGCCTTCCATAGCTTTAATCTCAGATATTACTGCATACACCAAGTCACATGGCTTTGAAGAATTACACAGAAAAGCTTCTCAGTTTTGTTTCAGATAATCCAAATACTAACCAGAGCTATTGGATAATTAAGTCATTTCTTCACTTTGTGTGTATATTTAGCTTAGATTTAGGCAGGCATCTGTATAGCAGGCAATCTTTTCCTACGTAAAGCAAAGAGCGCTGCCCACACAATCATGAATGAGCATCATTGCCAAGGGCTGAAAATCCCTCATGGGCAGTGTTATTGAGGCGGTTCTGTCACCATGGGGACGTCAGAATGGAGAACAGTGGGCATCTTGTAAGATCCTCACGTGAGGGAAGGAACCTTGCCAACGCCTCTGCAAAGGAAAACATTTAGCATTCTACTTGCACAGGTCAATCATGGACACAACAGAGTTTTATTCTTTTTTAAAGTCTGAAGGCAGCTTCTGTGTTTGAGATCTTCCATACATCACTCAGTAACTTCGACATAAACTCTGCTTCCTCGTGGAAACTTCTCCTCAGGTTACAAAGTACATGAAAACAAGAGGGAGGGTTCCAGGGGGGAAATTCCAGTCTATAGTTGGTTCCCTTGTATAACTTCAACAACAGTGACATTGATCAGATTTATTCCTCTGGGAAAGTTACAAGAGATGGAATTATTGCCCAGCAGTGTAAGCTGACTTCCACATCTCTATTTTGGGAATAAATACTCTTTAAGAAATCCTTGAGGTGAATGATTAACACACATGGGTTGCCAAACAACAAGACAAGATTTTCAAACCTGGGCCGGGGAACTTCCCATCTACTGGCTCAGAATAAGAGGGCACCATCCCATCCAAGTCCCACAGCATGTAGTTCCGCTCCCTCTCACACCCCGCACCCGGAGCTCCAGAAAGAGCCACTTCTTTCAGAGAGGAAGGGAAAGGGAGAGAGATAAAAATATAAAAGATGAGAGAGAATCATTAATCGGCTGCCTCCTGCACACCTCCTATTGGGGATTGTACCCTAACTTGGAATCAAACCATGACCTCCGGGTTCATAGGTCAATGCTCAACCACTGAGCCACACCAGCTGGGCTGTCTCTGATTTTTAAAAGAGCAATTTAATTTCAGCTAACAAGCCATTTTCCAACACATTTAACCAAAAGGAGGGCAAGTTGGATATAAGATTCTGGAAAAATCACATCTCATATAATTTTAGTATATGACCTTTCTTATGAAGCGTTTTAACAAAATTTAGTTTTCCAAAGGAACATAAGTTGAGAAACAACATGGGAATGACTAGCTGAGCCTACAAAAAAAATGTAATCAGATACAATGATGCCAATTTTAAAACTATTTACAGTAAATCTAAATCAATTTAGAGGACCTCCTTACAGACTTTATGTGTTAGATGTAATAATGTGCATCCTTCTCATGGCATAGAGGAGGGCAGGCTTCACACTGCAGGCTTTGGAGACAGGCAGCTGGGGTTGGACACTCAGCTCTGTCACTCTTGGTGTATGATTTTGGGGAACATATTTAACCTCTCATAAACTATTAGTTTTTTATCTCTAAATTATGGGAAAGCAAAACCCTCTCCCACCTGGAATTGAGGATATTAAATGAGATGCTAATTATAAATGACTTAGGACAGTACCTGGTGTATAGGAGGTGCTAAGTAATTATTGGCTACTTTTATTATTCAAAAATATAGGAAACAATTCTATTAAGAATGTCACTGATTACATAATAGAAACATAAAATGTAACTACACTTGGGAGACTACATATATCTAGCCAGTGATGCTGTGTGCACTTGGGATTCAGCAAATCTGGACCCATCTGCAGGATAACAGAGGCAAGCCATTTAAGGTTGATTGAAGGACTAACAAAAGTTTCATAAAAAGACACAGCCTAGTGACAGACAATAACGCAAGAACACAGGGCAGATTTGGGAGAGGGAGAAGAGATTGTGAGAATCACACCAAGTTTGCCACTCAGATACTGGCCTGGTCCTAAAGAGTCCTTGACAAGAGTCTTTTCATTGCATTGTGTGACAATAAAAGGGACAAATATCATTCCCCCCACCAAACAAACAAAACATCAGGGAGGAATTTACTGAAATTTGCTTGGAATGCTCAGAGTGCAAAGTGGCAGCCCTGGTGTAACAGCATTGGTAGTGATGGAAAACACCACCAGGAGCTCTAGAAGATAAAGCCAGCCTTGCAGAGCAGTCAGTGTCCTGAACATTAGTAGCTTCAGGACAGACATTGCAGAAAGCTGTAGTGTGGGCATGATCAGTGGACACTGGTGAGGGAGTCTTCTAATGGCTTCTGCACAATAATGTAGTTGCTGGCGGCAGCAGCAAAAGATACCTCTGTAGGGACTCAGAGCAGAAGAGAAAGTACTAATGGCAATCATGTGACAAAAAGGAGGAACAACTAACTGGGCACAGGTGAAACCACCTGGCGACTCAGGATTCTCCGTACAGATTGCTATAATGAGCCCTAGAAGAGGCACTCTCCCATCCAAGCAGATATCTCTGGTCCAACCTGATGCTCATCCAACAGAACCTTTGGATGTCTGTTCCCATTAGGATCACCCACCTTAAACAGCTTGGAAGGAGTCCCAATTGTAAACATTTACAAAAAGTAAATACTTCTAATTTTGAAATGTCTTATGATACTACTAGAGGCCCAGTGCACAAATTCATGCACCAGTGGGGTCTCTCGGCCTGGCATGTGGGATCGGGCTGAAACTAGCTCTCTGACATCCACTGAGGGGTCCCATATTGTGAGAGGGCACAGGTCAGGCTGAGGGATCCCACCGGTGCATGATTGGGGCTGGGGATGGACACAGGAGGTTGGTCAGCCAGAGAGGGACTGCGAGAGGGTTCCAGGGTGTATCAGTCCAAATCGGCTGGACCCCAGCAGCAAGCTAACCTACCGGTTGGAGTGTCTGCTCCCTGGTGGCCAGTGTACGTCATAGCGAGTGGTTGAGCAGTCTTAACATATCATTAGCATATTAAGCTTTGATTGGTTGAACAGATGACTGGACACTTACCATATTAGGCTTTTTTAATATAGGATAGTAGAAATTTTCACTTAGAGCTACAAGTTTGCAATCCTTACCTGAATGAGCCATGATCTTCCTGTGAAAAGAATAAAAACACATATTTTTGCCTAAATTCTGTAAGTGGAAATACATCCACACAAAAATAAGTAAATACATAAATATGAATAAGTAATAATAAAATAAATAAATAAATAAATACAAAGTGAGTGGCTTGATCAGAGTCACTAAATTAAACAGTCTGATGTCCAAAATGGAATTACAAAAATGCTTTTTGCTTAAATGCATAGTTAATATTAACATTTTATGACTGGATTTAATGTAGGCTTTGAATGTATAACATGACTCAAAACCTTGAAAAGTTTTATTAATTTATTAATTTCTTTCTCTCTCTCTCTCTCTCTTTTTTTTTTTTTTTAATTTTCATCCTCTCTGCCATTCTCCCTTTGGCAATATTAGTGTGTTCTCTGCATCTATGTAGAGTTTCATTTAAACAAACTTAGGAATGTTCCTTTTTTTTTCTCTCCTTCTTAGTTAATGTTATGAATCCTACTGTTTTTCTGTTTCAATGCCCCCTTATCACATTCATTTGGTCTTTACTGTGCTTGGCCCAGCCCTGGCCCCTATGCACAATGCTTTGGGCATGGCTATTTTAACAATATACTATTTTCAAAATATATTTTATTGATTTTTTAGAGAGGAAGGGAGAGGGATAGAGAGTTAGAAACATCGATGAGAGAGAAACATCGATCAGCTGCCTCCTGCACACCCCCACTGGGGATGTGCCCGCAGCCAAGGTACATGCCCTTGACCTGAATTGAACCAGGGATCCTTCAGTCCTCAGGCCGACGCTCTAGCCACTAAGCCAAACCAGTCAGGGCAGCAATATACTATTGGTGAAACTCCCTCCATGACCGTCCCTCCCAGCTCTTCTTTCATAGTGTGATCTCCACCAGAACAAGACTCTTGTTCTCTGCTTATCCCCAAGAGTTGGATCAGAGGCATGGGCTGCTTTTGTTTCAAAGTCTTTCAAAAATATTTGTATAGCAAATAGTCTTTGAAGACAGAGATGGTGCCTCCCTCGTGGCTTGTTGTTGCCCATTATAAAAGACTTGGGTTCTCTGGAAACAGAACAACTTGGATAGATAGATCTCAAAGGCATTATTCTGAGTGAAAGAAGGAAGTCTCAAAAGATAGCATGCTCATGCTGGCTGGTGCCTTTCAGTGGTTAGAACATCGGCCTGTGCACCGAAGGGTCATGGATTCTTGGTCAAGGGCATGTACCTGTATTAAGGGTTCATTCTCTGCTCAGGTTCCAGGCACATGCAGAAGGCAACCAATCAATGAGTCTTTCTCAACATTAATGTTTTTGTCTCTCTCCCCTCCCTTTTACTCTCTCTAAAAATCAAGGGGAAAAAATATCCTCAGGTGAGAATTACAAAAAAAATGTTGCACACTGTATTAATCCATTTACATGACATTCTCCAAAAGACAAAATGACATAAGTGGAGAACAGATCAGTGATAGCCAAAGTTAAGGGTAGGAGGGGGAAAAAGTGGGTGACATGAGGGAGTTTTTTTGGGGGGTGATGAAACTGTTCTGTATTCTGATTGTGGTAGTGATTGAATGAATCTATATACATGCTAAGATTCATACATGGCATAAAGAGTCAGTTTTACCATGTACTATTTTTTAAATGAAATTTAAAATTTTCACTAAAATGTTTACCAGTGTAATTCTACCTGCCATTTTGTAAGTTTCTAAACAATGCATAATATTTTGGGAAATAATTACCATAGTAAAATGCACAGATCTTAGTTGTATATGTTAACAAGTTTGACAAACATAGCAGATATGTTTTTTTTAAATATATTTTATTGACTTTTCACAGAGAGGAAGAGAGAGGGATAGAGAGTTAGAAACATTGATGAGAGAGAAGCATCGATCAGCTGCCTTCTGCACACTCCCCACTGGAGATGTAACCAAGGTACTGCACGCCCTTGACCGGAATTGAACCTGGGACCCTTGAGTCCACAGCCGATGCTTTATCCACTGAGCCAAACTGGTCAGGGCAGCAAGTATATGTTTTGACATACAAGTCTAGATATTTATTTTGAGAAGCAAACCATTTTATTGTCATTTTTTCATCATGAATGGTATTATGGCATGTCTCAGTGATGCTATGATATCATATTTTCTTATTTTATCTGTTTATTTGTCCTACACACTCTGCATTTACTCAGGAGTAAAAGGCAATAGCTTAACAGTCTCATCTAAACTAAATAAAAAAGGTAGTATTTTTTATTCATTCATAATAAAACCCCAGATTTTTATTATTTTAATACCACAAGTATATCCACATTATATTAATTTATAGAAAATTTTGCACTAAAACTTTATAAGCTCAATGTTCAGCATAGAGATTATAAAGCCAGCTATAACTAAATATAATGAAATGTAGTAAAAAGACTTTTTTATATAAATATATGGCTAAAAATAAATTTCTCAAACATACTTCATCTTTCAAATATATTGATAAAACATTGTTTCTTTTAGCCAACACAATTATAAAAATGTACAAAAGTTTTATGACCAATAACTTATAGCATGATAATATCTAAAGAATGACAAAAAACATCTAACTCAATGGCCAAGAGAATCGTAAATAAACTTTGGAGCTTATTTTAGCCAGACTCAAATGAATTTGCAAGCAGAAAAAGGATAATCAAATAGCTTAAAAAGAACATAAATGGTAAGTAATAAATAATATTCAAAGCCAATGAGAACTAAATAGGAGCCAGTGAAAATAAGCACAACTATTTTACAATTCTTTCACATTTTAACCCTGAAGAATCTAGAGACAGGACCCAACCTGTTTTTTAACTAGCCCAGCAAGTAAAAACTATGCCTGATGCTGGAAAGGGGAACCAGCCATTCTAGCTTTGAGAATGAAGGTAACCCCTTCATAACAGGCAACGCATCTCAATGGCTTAACACTTCCTAGCATGTAAGTTAGCACTTCCTCAAATCTAGTGCTAACCTGAGCAGTTAACCTATTTGCCTATTTGCTCCTTCTTTTCAGATTCAAAATGGGCTTAAACATAATGAGTGTCTCAGAAAAAATAAAACGAATTGGGTAGCTTGACTGCATGAACCTCTCATATAGGATCAACTATATGGTACACTAAGTTAACCTAAGAAGTAGTATATTTAAAACAAATTACAACTCTAGCCAGTTTGGCTCAGTAGTTAGAGCATCGGCCTATGGACTGAAGGGTTTCAGGTTCGATTCAAGTCAAGAGTACGTACCTAGGTTGCAGGCTCAATCCCTGGCCCTGGTCGGGGCCATGTGCAGGAGGTAACCAGTTGATGTGTTTCTCGCATAAATATTTCTCTCTCTGTCTCTTCCCCTCTTTTCCATTCTCTCTAAAAAAAATCAATGGAAAAAATATCCTCAGGGGAGGATTAACACAACAACAACAACAGAAAAAAATTAGAAAAAATATTTACAAATCACATATGGATTTGGTTGTTCTTGTTATAACCTCTATCCCTCTTTACAAAAAATTGATGCCATTGGTACTGAAGCAGGGATGGCTAAGAGAAGAGTCTTTGTTCTCTTCCTGTCCTGACCCTCTTCTTTTTCAGCCATCTTGATTTTATGACAAATGTTAATCATCATCTGGGGACAGTATTGTTTAATTTACCATATTTATCCGGACTTTCTTCTGAATGGCAGAGCAGTATCAGGCTCTCTGATGGCAAATGATTATTTGTATCAAGCTTCAGATTCCCTCCTCACTATCTGTCTGAAACTTAAAAATCTCTGTACCTCAGTTTACTTGTCTGTAAAATGGAGATAATGATTTCTGCAATATAGACTTATTGTGAAGATTAAATGAATTGGTGTGTATCTAATCTACTAAAAGCATAATATTGAAATTGACTATTTCTTCAGTACGCCTAAGCCAGGCCCACCAGCCAATCAGAGCGAGCGTATGCAAATTAACCCAGCCAAGATGGAAGCCGGCAGTCACGGAGCTGAGTAAATAGGCAGCTTCCATTGCAGCAGGAATAAAACTGTCTGACGGCCGCTGGGTTTCTCCCGGCTCCAGGCAACAACATATTTGCAACATTGTCTCAATTATAGAAGCCACAGAGCTGAAGCAGACAGGAGGCTTCGTTACCTGCCTAGGCCTCGGCTTAAAGGAACAGTGTACCAATTATAGAAAATAAACAAACCTTAGAAACCTGCTTCTAGCCAGCCTGGCTGGGACATTGGGTCAATGGGAGCTGTGGGCAGCCTGAAAGCCTGAAAACAGCCCTCAGCCCGTCACGCATGCTGGCCACAGCCCATTGGGGTAAGGGTCCCTACTGGGGGGCTTGACCAGCCTGCAAACAGCCATCCGCCCCTCACCCAGGCTGGCCAGTTACCCCAGTAGGGACCCAAAACCTGAAGGGGCTGTAGGCAGCCTGAAAATGGTCCTCAGCCTGTCACCCAGGCTGGCCACACCCCAATGGGGTGAGGGTCCACACTGGGGGACTTGGCCAGCCTGCAAACAGCCATCAGCCCCTCACCCAGGCTGACCAGGCACGCCAGCAGGTGGACATCCCCAGAGGGGTCCCAGACTGCGAGAGGGCACAGGTCGGGCTGAGGGACCTCCCGAGTGCACAAATTTTTGTGCATCGAGCCCCTAGTAGGTTATAATAGAGCCCAATACACACAGCATGGGCACTACATAAATTTTATCTCTTTACCAAGTTCTAAATCATATAAAGCCTATCGATAACCAGAGGTCTGGAGAGCAAGGGCCCATGGAGGAAAACACGTAAAGGAAAAAAGGAAAGGGGGTATGGATAGAACTCCATGGCTTGTATTAACTCCTGTGGATTTCTTTTCTGTGAAGAGTTTCTTCTGTGGGTGGAAAGACGTCTCTGAGCTCTCTTACTTGAACAACAGAAGAGGGTCTTCCTTAGCTTTGTCTCCTTAGCACCTAAAACAGGGCTGAATACATAGAATAGAGGTTCAGTATCTGCTTCTTGAATGAAAGTTACTGACTTTAGGAGTGCGATACTGGCCACGGGAATAATTTTCCAGTTCTTAGGCCTAACTCTAATTCATCTCTCTCATCTGGGGAATAGTAAACTCAATAGATGAGATCAAACTGAAAATTTGGAGAACAATTCTTGAACAGTTTTGGAGGGGCAGGAGCCTGTAGGTAGAGGTATAAATTCTAACAAATTGACCAAATGAGAATGTCGCAAGAAGCAATCAGCACAGGACCCAGCTTGAGAGGCTGTTGACATTCTGTGTAATTACTGCAAGTGCACCCTGGGTAGTCCACGTTATTGTAAACTGCATTTCCTACACTATGTGACATTAAACTAAAAGTGGGGAAGAAAAGCAATGAAGTTATAGCCATTAGCAGAGCTGAACTGGAACTCCTAGAAAATGTCAAGGAGATCTTAATTGTACTTTATATAATGGTCTCCTAGGCTAATAAGATATGATCTAAAACCATTAGGTATGAGAAGGTAAACATTTTAAGAGCACTTTTTTTGCCAAAAGGCTCTTCATCTCTATTTGACAACTCTCATTCGGCCTTGAGGTAAAGCGCTGCAGTGTTCTGAAATAACAGATATTGTTTGTGACAGAGGGAATGAGGCCCTGTGGTGTAGGAGAGTATTCAAAGATGGAGTATAAGCAGCAAAGATGTCTATAAATTTGATGCTTAAGTCACACATCACATTCCCCACCTCCTACCCTGGTAGAGGGGGTGGGCAGGTATGTTCTAAAAGTTATTCCCCTGTCACGTAGCATGCAATTCCAAATACTGGGAAACACCCATTATTCTGACAAGCTTCAGAACACATAAATCTATTTAGCTTTATAAATGACTGAAATTCATTCTCTCAAGGTGGGAATCTCGCCAACAGAGAGCCATATATTTATGTCTTGTTTTTTCAACGAGCTTCGGAGCTAAGACAGTAGATCCTTGAATGCCTGTACCTTACAAATTTTACAGTTTCTCTTCTCAATTATGGATGGAAGTCATCAGAAATCAAATATACGTACAGGTCAATGTTACTCTGTCCCAATGAGCTGCAAAGCCGTGTTTTCTATTTCTGGTTTAAGTACACTTTTTACCTTGATTCTTATTTTATTTAATGTTAAAAGAACATGAAGAGATGTCTACTACTCAGTAAGACATGTGTCTAATGAAGGGTAGAGTCCCTTTTGCTTTCTTAACCACTCCATTAACAAAAGGGACTGTTACCTCTAAAGAGTTGAGTATGTAAAGAAAAGTACCAAACATTAATATGCGTGAATTTTACAAGTGTGTTGTATTAAAATTCATTAATTGAAAATGCAGTTACCAAGGCAGAACTTTGCCTGAATAACCCCTGCAGTTAGAATCGGGTGAATAGCTACAATTTGGTTCTGTTGATAAACACAGCTTAGAAATCATTGTTGGGACATGTGGGCTTTGGTTCCAGTTTGTCTCAATCTTGTGTGTATTTTGGCAAGCAACCTAATGCTTCTTTATATTTCTATTTCTCTATTTGTATGGGGGAGAACACTAACACGAAATGAAATTTGTATAGTGCTTTGGGACACCTGTACACATTGTACTGTTTTGAACAGATATTGAGATAGAATTTGTTTAATCTACTGTAAAATCGGAATAATACTTTGCTTAATGCTGGTTGGGTTGTGTTTTCTAAAGTGTGTTTGTTTCATTAAACATTAGCTCTGCAGGATTAGATGTTACAAGAAATGGGCCTGCTTTTGTCAATAAATTTATGAAACCCTAAGGTAAACAAAGTTAAATAAAGACCTTTGCTATGGGACTTCTCAAAGGCTTTCATATGTTAATGAGCATTAAGAATCTCCTGAATGAGTATGGTGTGTGGTGTTTCCCAAACTTGTTTAACAATAGCATTTTCTTTTTTGAACTTTTGCTTTGGGTTATAGGAAAGCTTTTGTGAAATGCTTGGCAGAAGAATAAGCATCATTAATAAGGGCAATCCAAAATCTTAAAGAGGAAGCACAGTGCTGAACAGCATCTCTGTTCTTTTAATATTACTAGTATAATAGAAGCTGCCTCAGGTAACTCACAGTCCAGCTATTTATGCATCACTATGTAAACCATACTGGTTGAATCATACTGAATTTATGGTTTTGTAGGTACAAAAATGATGGAACACTAGCTTTTTCATATACTTTCACCTAATATCAATGGTCCTCATAGAATGAACCCTTGACGCTAGTGGGCTAAATCTAGTAAACCTACAAACTTCACTCCCTTCAGTTGACTTATATGTTGACCAGGATAAGTTGTGGTCTTCCCAAATATTTTATGACAGTTGTGCATGTTCTTATAATCACATAATTTAATCAGATATTATGTAAACTCATAGACGATAAATATGAGTATGTAAAGAAAGTTGTTTATTCTATGAAAACTAGATTGAACTCTTTGTTAAGACTCATTATGATGAGATTTAAAAATTGCTTTTATGTGAGGTCCATACTTAAAAGATAGAGATATTCTGAAAGATTGTGGGGAGAGGGTCTTAAAATTGTGGAAGTCTGTACTCTGCATTCTAAGTGATTTTTATTTCAAGGTGATATGTTATGGTGTAGTTCATGGGAAGAAAGAATCAGAATTCCTATCAGAAGACCTATACTCGAAGAAATTTTGATTCTATGTCAAAAGCTTGATAACTACAGTGGGATCGTATCCAAATATCTTAACAATCAGTATGGTTTTGACACTGACTAATCAGAACAAATGCCTGTCCCACCAGATAGGGCACTCAAACTCCAACAATTGTACAGCCATGCCAGTGCATAGCGGCCGAATGTCAGTTCTGCCTACAAATGGTATAACATTTTGATAGTTTAGATCATCTTAAAACAATTTCTTACTTTAGAGAAATGTTTTGATTATTCACCTTAGAAGAAGATGGAATTACGACTACTATCAACTGTGAGGACCTAGTATAATATAATTTGCAAGGTACTTTTCACATTACCATCCCCTTTAATGATCAGAAACTGAAGAAATTAAGCCCCTGCAATCAAAGGTCCTAGAAGCCCCTTTGAAGCAACCACAGAAACAGGTGGGGTTATAGAGAACAGAATTTAATTGCATAAATAGTGTCCTTGTAAATCAATTGTTTGGTGAAGCAAAAGGTCACAAAGAGGAAGAAAGCAAAGAAAAGGATTTGGAAACTGGATTCCAGGTTTGGTCTGAACAATCAGAATATTTGCTGCTACAAGAGTAGGGTGGACCCTGACCGGTTTGGTTCAGTGAATAGAGCATCAGCCTGCGGACTCAGGGGTCCCAGGTTCGACTCCAGTCAAGGGCATGTACTTTGGTTGTGGCCACATCCACAGTGGGGGGTATGCAGGAGGCAGCTGATCGATGCTTCTCTCTCATTGATGTTTCTAACTCTCTAACCCTCTCCCTTACTCTCTGTAAAGTATCAATAAAATATATTTTTTTAAAAAAGAGTGGGGTGGAAGGGTCAATGGGGGAGTGGGAAGCAGAATATCTATAATACTTTCAACAATGAAAATATAAATATCCTATATAATAAAGAGCTCATATGCAAATGAACATCACGCCCTCATGCTGTCATGCCTTAATGGTTCAGACACTCAACACTGGGAAGAGAGGAATGGGGACCCGACAGGCTGCGGCCCAGGAGAAGGACAAATTGCCTGCCCTGCGATCCCGGGTGCCTGTGGCTGTGGCCAGGCAAAGCCACCTGCCCACAGTCCCCTGAGCCTGCAGCCGGCCTGGGAGAAGCTGGCCCGGGTCCTGGGTGCCTGCAGCCAGCTAGAGGGAAGGAATCCTGGGGCCCAGGTGTGGGGTGAGGCAGAGGCAGTTAAGGGCGATCAGGCCAGCAAGGGAGCAGTTATGGGTGATCAGATCAGCAGGGAAGCAGTTAGGGGCCATCAAGCAGGCAGGCAGAGGTGTTTAGGGGCAATCAGGCAGGCAGGCAGGTGAGTGGTCCTGGATTTCAAGAGTCAGTCGAACATCTACCAAGGGATCCCAGGTTGAAGAGGGTGCAGGCTGGGCTGAGGGATGCCCCCTATGCATGAATTTCATGCACCAGGACTCTAGTGTGTGTTTGTGTGTGTGTGTGTGTGTGTGTGTGTGTGTGTGTGTAGCCAGAGGCAGTTTCTGACATAGGTGAGTACTCAGTTGAGGGAAATTGAAGGATAAAGCCAAATGGTGAGTGTGTAACTGCCCTGATGTCTTTTACATTCTCATTGTTAAGCCACAAAAGTATATAAGGGCTGTCCAGCCTGTTTCAGAACCACTATCCCAAAGCTTAATCAGTACAGTAAGAGGCTGAGAAGTCAGGATAAAGTTTAGACACACACAAAAAAGGAAAAATATCACTATAAACTCTGACTCTCAAATGACAAAAGCAGGACATCTATTCACAACGTTTTGAATGAGCTGGAAAGAATATAGTTGAAAATAATTCCAGTGTTCCTTTAGCAGTAAAAGAATGATTTTGTTAAATAAAACATATTGTGGTTATGCCAAGGCTTTATTTTTTTTTAATTTATTTTTCCCTTGAAGCCAGTCATATCTTCTTTTGAAATATCAATTACTGTCCGTGTGTGCTTGGAAAAAGTCTGTGAGTTTAAAAGCTACTCTTGCCACATGGAAGTGGCTACTAGCATTGTCACCTATTACCAAGCTGTGTACTAGAATCATCTGGAAGCTTTATAAAAATACTGATGATGGGGGTCACTCCCAGAGATGCTGAGGCACCAGTTCTTGAAAGCTTCCTGCTTCAAGGGTTGTCTCTGAACCAGCTGTGTCCACACCACCTGGGAGAAGTTTTGGAAATCCCCCATCCTAAACCCACAGAGGATCAGAATATGCACTTTAACAAGAAACCAAGTGAACATCAAAACTGAAAAATATAGAAAATAGTTTCTCTAAGTACTGTCAAAAATCTTACTGAAGTATTTATTTTGTTTGTTTAATAAAATGCAGATTTTTTGATGCCTATCTTAGTTCCTGATTGAGAATCTCTGGGGGAAAGGAAAAGTATTGTGGTGGGGGGCACAGGGGCCTAAGAAATCAATATTTTAACAATTACCTAGTGAATCTTCTGAGCATCTAAATTGAGAACCCTAAGGTGATGAGAATTAGGGAGAGGTTGGTAAAAGTGTACCAAATTTTAGTTATGATTAGATTGAGCATCTAATCCTATATAATAAAAGGCTAATATGCAAATGGTCGAAAGGTGGAACAACCAAACAAGTGGTCGCTATGATGAGTGCTGACCACCAGGGGCACATGCGGACCATAGTGGGTGTTGGCTGCAGTGGGACGTTGGAGCAGGTGAGCGGGGATGCCAGACCAAGGTGGGGCGCTGGTCGCTGTCATTGGAGTGAGCCTCTGGTTATTACTGAAAATTCTTTGCTCCCATGCTCTGCATTCCTACCCAAGGGCTTGCACTTGCTGCTGGTGCCAGCCCCACTCGCACCCACTGCTGGTGCTCAGTGCCAGTCCTGATCTCTCAGAGCCATCAATAAGTGTGAGTGGCAGCTGCTGGCCCCAATCACCCCTAAGGGCTTCTCCACCTCCCCCTGCTCCTGAGGGGCAATTGAGGCAGCAGCAGCCACTCGCACCCACTGATGTTTCCAACCCCAATCGCTCTATACCATCAGCGTGTGGGAGCAGTGGCGGTGGGAGTGCTGGCAGGAAGGGCAGGAAGGGTATTGGGGGCTGTGGTGGAAGGGCCCAGGCAGGAGCATGGAGGATGGGCCAAGACCTGCCCCTATGCCCACTGCAGCCTTGCAGCCCACAGTTCCTTTTAAGGTGCATGAATTCATGCACTGGGCCACTAGTGTATAATAACATGGTGACTATAGTTGATAACGCTGTATTGTATAATTCAAATTTGCTGGAAGAGTATAACTTAAATATTCACACCAAAAAGAAAAAAAGGGATAACTATTAGAGGTAATGGATGCATTAATTAACATGATGGGGGAGGTCTTTTTGTAATGTATATGTGTATGTATATCAAATCATCACATTGTATACTTTATCTTACATTTTTATTTTCAATTATTCATCAATAAAGCTGAAAATGAAACGGAGAGCCATTGTTTTAGAGGATGTGTCTTGAAACTTTCTGATCTTGCTTAGGTTTTGGTTCTGAAAAGTTATAGAAGGGGTTGTAAGCAGGGTAGAAAGGACCTTCTTCAAGTATCAACAGGGACAGATACTCAGTCATGAAGCAGCACTCTCTGCTTCTAAGTCAAAATAATACTGACTTTAAAGGGGAAGCAGATGCTCAGACCATTAGTTCTAGGGGAATAAGTGTGTTTTTAGGAAAAAGCCACATTTCCTAATCTGAGGTGCTCACCCACCTTTCCTCAAGTGCCAATGGTTAACTGAGATTTGGGATCAGTTCTAATGCTTTTGTTCCTCAACAGAATTTAAAATAGCCATTATCAGAAATAAAGTTTTTTGATAGGGACCTAAGAACCTCTTGTAGAAATTATTGACACAGACTATTCAACATTTTTTCTATTAATAGTGACCAATTATTCTGGTCATTCCAGTTAGGGGTGATCAGGCAGGCAGGCAGAGTGGTTAGGGGCAATCAGGCAGGCAGGTGAGTAGTTAGGAGATATTAGGCAGGCAGGCAAGCAGTTAGGGGCAGGCGAGTGGTTAGTGGTGATCAGGCAGGCAGACAGGTGAGCAGTTAGGGTTGATCAGGGAGGCAGGCAGAGTGGTTAGGCATGTCAGGCAGATAGGCAAGTGGTTAGGGGTGATCAGGCAGGCAGGCAGGTGAGCAGTTAGGGGCAATCAGGCAGGCAGGAAGAGTGGTTAGGGGAAATCAGGCAGGCATGCAAGTGGTTAGGAATCAGCAGTCCTGGATTGCAAGAGGGTGCAGACTGGGCTGGGGAACCCCCCCCCCCCATGCACAAATTTCATGCACCAGGCCTCTGGTAGTTAATAATATTGTGTTATATATTTGCTAAGTGAGTAGATCTTAAAAGTTCTCATCACTATGTATGGTGATGGATGTTAACTAGACTTATATTTTGTAATATACTAGTATATAAATACTAGGGGCCCGGTGCACAAAAATTTGTGCACTCGGCAGGGGTGGGGGGTCCCTCATTCCAGCCTATGCCTTCTCACAGTTTGGGACCCTGGAATCCATTGGGACACACAGCACACACGGAGGGCACACCTCCGTGTGTGCTGTGTGCCCCGTTTGCACCGATTTCCAGGCCTCAGCCTCGGGGGCAGAGCTGGCTCAGTCCCTCCGCCCCCAAGGCTGCCCTGCTGCCTGAAATCCATCACGGGGGGGCGGGGAGGCATAGCCTCCGTGAGTGCCCGTGCCCCCACAATCACAGATCTACTTCCAGACTGCAGGGAAGCCTGGGGACCTGGGCTGGCTCGCTCCCCCAGCCCCTGGCTGCCCTGCCGCCATCGCTGGCCAGACCTGCTCCTCCTGCCAGTGGCCACAGGCCAGCTGGCTCCTCCCCCCCAGGTTGTGCCTCCAACCAGGTTGTTCCTCCCCTCCTGGCTCCCCCAAGGCAGAGGTCTTCCATCTGCCTTTTGGAACTCCAGTGCTACACACCACTTCTCCCGAGGCTGAGACCTCTGCCATCTTGGCTGGGCTAATTTGCATACAGCCGCTCTGATTGGCTGTTGGGTGTGGCTTACCCATCCCGGAGAAACAGTTAATTTCAATATTACGCTTTTATTAGTTAAGATTGAATCATTATATCATACACCTGAAACTAATATAATGTTATATGTCAACTATATCTTGATTGAAGGGGAAATAAAAAATCATACTGTTTCTGCCATAATGTGGGGAAGCTTTTCTTCCTACCTATGGAAATTGGACCATGAGGCTCATTGCCCCAGGGAAAAAGAGTCATAAATATGAAAGGAGTTATGAGCACTTGGGAAAATGAAGTGGAAGTCCTACACCCTCTTTTCCAGGTGTAAGTGAGGAAAAGTTACAAAGTAGAGGAAATAAATATAGATGCTCTTCAGCTTAGGATGGGGTTACATCCCAATAAATCCATTGTAAGTTGAAAATACTATAAGTCAAAAATGCATTTAATACACCTAACTGATCACACATCATAGCACAGTCTAGCCTACCTTAAACATACTCAAAACAATTACATTAGTTTACAGTTGGGCAAAATAATTTAATAAAGCTTATTTGATAATTAAGTTTTGAATATCTCATGTATTTATTATGCATATTGTATCATACATTTGAAAAATTTTAGGTCAAACTACTGTAAGTTAGAGATCATCTATAGTCAGTTACCAATGCTTCCCTCTGAGGGCCTAGATCTTACAGTGTATTAATTTGTAGCTGTGTAACAAGTTACCCCAAAAAATAATGATTTAAAACAACAAACTTTTATTTCTGTGAGTTAGAAATCTAGGCATTCCTTAGATCCTATTGGATCCTATGACTCAGGTCTATAGCAGATGACTATCAAGGCATTGGCCAAGGCTGCAGTCTCATCTGAAGGCTCAGCTAAGGGAGGATCCAATTCCAGGTTCACTTACATGGTTCTTGGCAGGATTTAGTGTCTCATGAGCATTTAGACTGTGGGCTTCTGTTCTTTGCTGGGTGCTGGTCAGAAGCTATTTTCAATCACTTGCCGTGTTGGCCTCTCTGAATAACAGTTTATAACATGGCAACTGACTTCTATCAGCGTGAGTTTGTGAGGAAGTCAGAGAAAGTGAGCATGATAGAAGCCACAATGTTTTTGTAAACCTAGTCTTAGGAGTGACATTTTATCACTTTTGGCATAGTCCATTCAACTGGAAGCAAGTCACTAGATCAAGCCCACATTCAAGAGGAAAGAATTATACAGAATGTGATTCTTGGAAGGTAGAGATCATTGGGTACCAACTCATAGGCTGCCCAATGCTCAGAGGTTTATATTAGGATAAGAAGCCAAAAGCAATGAGGCTTTCTGCCATGCTTCCCACTTGGAAATCTAGAAAGACATAGTTTCAGAGGTGGACACTTTCCCATCCATCTATGTGGAGTGGCCATGAGGGAGCAGTTTTATGATGTGGAATAGTTAAGCAGAGAGAGAGATGGAGTCAGCACTCCTACCCCTCCCTCTGCTGCTTGGTGGGATGGCATTAATCTAGAGTTTCTCTATGGCCATCAGCCCTGCCAAAAGAATTTTATGACAAAAGGAAAATGACTCCTATTTCTCTAAGACCATAGTGCTGATCATCTAACTGGAGGGCAGATAAAGAATATGGGTAAGATTTACAGAAATAAGTCCAACCATTTAGGGCTGAAGTGGAGACAATATAATTAAGCCAAGTGAACAGATCCCAAGTTTCTCTTTCAAAGACCTCAGCAGTGGCTGCCAGCAGGGTGTCCAATAGTCAGGAAGGCACAACACAATGTCAGGTAGGCCAGTGATCCCAGAAGTTGGCCCAAGCACTTGTGTGCACAGATCCAAGGCTTTATTCAGTGCTTCCAGCATCTTCCACCATCATCCACCATTGCCTGGAGAAGGAGCAGATGGAATAGGAGAACATCTAGAAGGTTAAACTGAGTTACCCACTACTGACGGTCTATTAGCATCTTCCTATTATACATCAGGATAGGGAAATTTAGTTATAAGACATAAATAAGCTACATTTTATTGATGCTTTTGGGCTGTGATGTTTATGTTTACAACCCAATATAATATATTAGGAATGGGGACTTTTACATGTATAATCCTGTCTAATAAAAGAGTAATATGCAAATTGACCATCACAAGATGGCTGACCCCATGTGGTCAAAGATGGCCACCACAAGATGGCCAGCAAGGGAGGGCAGTTGGGGGAACCCAGGCCTGCAGGGGATCAGTTGGGAGGGACCCAGGTCTGCAGGGGAGGACAGTTGGGGGGGGACCAGGCTGGCAGAGGAGGGCAGTTGGGTGGGACCCAGGCCTGCAGAGGGAGAACAATTGGGGGAAACCCAGGCCTATAGGGGAGGACAACTTGGGGGGGGGGACCAGGATGTCAGAGGAGGGCAGTTGGGGGGGACCCAGGCCTTCAGGGGAGGACAGTTGGGGGGACCCAGGCATGTAGGAGAGGACAATTGGGGGGGACCCAGGCCTGCAGGGGAGGACAGTTGGGGGGGATCAGGCTGGCAGGGGGAGGGCAGTTAGGGACAATCAGGCCAGCACAGGAGCTGTTAGGAGTAGATCAGGCTGGCAGGGGAGTGGTTAGGGGCAATCTACAGGCAAGACGTTGGGAGCCAGCAGTCCTGGATTGTGAAAAGGATGTCTGACTGCCCGTTTAGGTCCGATCCCCTGGTGAGATCAGGCCTAAAAGGGCAGTGGGACATTCCTCAAGGTGTCCCAGATTGGAAAGGCTGCAGGTTGTGCTGAGGGACACCACCCCCAACCCCCACTCCCACTCTGTGCACAAATTTCGTGTACCAGGCCTCTAGTCAGTAATAAAATTAGTAATATTATATAAATATTCAGTAATTATTTCTTTTTTAAAAATCCTTACACAAGGATATATTTTTTAGTGATATTTACAGAAAGTGAAGGGGAGGGAGAAGGGAAGAGAAAGAAAGAAACATCAATGTATGAGAGACACATTGATTGGTTTTTTTCTGCATGTGCCCCAACCTGGGCCAGAGATTGAGTCTGCAACCAAGGTATGTACCCTTGACTGGGAATTGACCTGAGACCCTTTAGTTCACAGGCTGACACTCTAATCACTAAGCCAAACTGGCCAGGACCAGATTGTGCAATTATATCTAATTGCACAATAAATTGAATGGAATCAAATTATATATATATATATATATTGGGGGCCCAGTGTACAAAAATTTGTGCACTCGGTGGGGCGGTTCCTCAGCCCGGCCTGTGCCCTCTCTCAGTGCGGGACCCCTCGGGGAATGTCCACCTGCTGGCCAGCCTGGGTTAGGGGCTGATGGCTCTTTGCAGCCTGGCCAAGCCTCCCAGTGGGAACCCTCACTCCATGGGGGTGTGGCCAGCCTGGGTGAGGGGCTGAGGGACATTTTCAGGCTGCCCACAGCTCCCATTGACCCAACATCCCAGCAAGTCTGGCTGGAATCCGGTTTCTGGGGTTTATCTTCTATAATTGAAACTTTGTTGCCTTGAGCAGAGGCAGGCAGTTTCAACTCCATCACTGGTACAACGGAAGCCTCCAGAAGCCTCTTGTTTGCTCTAGCTCTGTGGCTGCTGGCCACCATGTTGGCTGGGTTAGTTTGCATACAGCTGCTCTGATTGGCTGGTGGGTATGACTTGGCTGGTGGGTGTGGCTTGGTGTCTTGGAGTGATGGTTAATTTGCATATTACTCTTTTGTTAGATTAGATTATATTACGAGGTAAATTTTTCTATGAGAAAAAAAGGTAAAATAGAGTAGAGTATGAGGGATTTGGTGTGTGTGTGTAAGTGCAGTGTGTAGTATTAACTATAATAGTTTGAGTAAATCTCACTGAGAAGATGAGACTTAAGCAAAGAGTTGAAAGAGATAAGGGAGTAAGTAAGGAGATATCTGGAGAAAGAACGTTTTAAGCAGAGGAAACAACTAAGGTTATAAAACAGAGAATATATCTATATATATAAAACCCTAAGCAACCGATCAAATGTCCAACCAGTCAACCAGTTGACCAGTCGATATGATGCATACTGACTACCAGGGGGCAGATGCTCAACAGAGGAGCTAGTAGTTAGTGTGCTCCCACAGTGGGAGCTCTGCTCAGCTGACTGATGGGCACCAGAAGCCAGACTCACTGTCTGGTGAGCTCAGTTGTGGTGGCAGCTGGTGGTGGTGGCAGGCACAACTGGGCTGGGATAAACGGGAGTGGCGTGGTTCCCAGCCCAGGCTCAGGCTCCTCTCTGGCCACCTGCCACTTCATGCACTGCCAGTGTGGGGATGGACCTGAAACAAGCAGTCGAACATCTCCGAGGGGTCCTGGATTTCAAGAGGGCAAATCTGTGTACCGGGCCTCTAATATATATATACTAGGGGCCCGGTGCACAAAAATTTGTGCACTCAGGGTGGAAGGAGTCTCTCAGCCCAGCCTGTGCCCTCTCACAGTCTGGGACCCCTCAGTGGATATCCTATGATGGCCCCAGTCTGCCAGGCTCCTTCTGTGTGTGTGTGTGCATGTGTGTGCATGTGTGTGGCCACTGGGGACCTGCCACCAGCCGCATCTGAGGCTCAGAGCAGTCCTCCTGTGTGTCTATCTGCTGGGGGCCTGCCCCCAGGCACACCGTGGAGGCTTGGAGCAGGCACCCCCTCTATGTTGATCTCTCAGACTCTTGCTCTCCCCTGCATGTTGTTCTCTGTTTTGAGCTGTGGCCAGGGCTGGGTGCTGCCTGCCTCCCAAGCTTGCCTACTGCCCATCTTCCTCCAGCCACCAGAAAGCAGGGAAAACCCCGCCTTGTGGTCAGGCCAGCCTTTTCCTGCTCCCTGATCCCCAGAAGGGACCTGGTAAGCTGCCAAGCAGGCCACCGACTCTTTCCCACTCACCTGTCCCCTGCTGCCTTCCTTTCCCACTTCCCGGTGCCGCCAAGGGGTCTGGGGAGCTGCCAAGCAGGACCCTGGCCCCTGCAGCCTTGCTTTCTCGCTCCCCCGTGCCCCACAAAGGGCCTGGGCAGCCACCAAGCAGGCCGAGACCCACCCCCCCGCTGCCTCTTTCCCACTCCCTGGCCCGCCACCTTGCTTTCCCACTTCCTGG